>CADDIJ020001540.1:0-16390 GCA_902809745.2 Tetradesmus lagerheimii | reverse complement strand
ACCGCAACAGCACCACTAGGCGCTTCCACTCAGCTGAGAAAACCTGACGTGGCAAACGCGAATTCTGCATACGCTGGACCCTAAAGTAATACTCCATCGCCCTCTGATGAAGCCACATGTGCAATGGCTTCACACCCCATTCAGCCAGAACAAGTGAAGCGCAAGGGCGCTCCTTGCCACAACGCATTGAGCACTTGATGATGTCAGTCTGCACTTTGTCAATCTGTTGCAGTTGCCTTGCAGTTGACGGAAACCAGACCACACTGCCATATTCAACAATCGGGCGAACGCATGTAAGCAGAATGATACGCTTTACTTCCACGCTGATGAGCCGGCTCTTCCAAACTGGCATGAGCCCACCCTTCACACGATGCACTTTTGCCAACATCTTCTCAAAGTGCGTATTCCAGTTGCAGGCATTGTTGAACCACAGGCCAAGGTAGCAGTAATCTGATACAACAGGCACAGGCACACCATTCCAAACGATGCCAGAATCAGCCAACTGGCTGGGCTGTCTAGCTGGTGAGACATGCATGACAGCAGACTTCAAGCTATTCAGCTTGAACCGCCACTTACAACTGTATTCATAAACTGTTGCAGCCACAGCCTGAACCTCAGCCAGAGATCCGCACACAGCAACAAAGTCATCAGCCTGCATGGCTGCCACAACCTGACCAGCAGGTTCGTCACAAGGGCCCATAAGGGTGATGCCAGGGTGCTTTGCATGCACCTCATGCAGCAGATCATCAATGAAGTACAGGTACAGTGTGGGGGAAATAACATCGCCCTCATGCAAACCAAGGTCACATGTGAAGCTCTCAGTGACATGACCTTCGTGAGACACCACACGGCGTGCACCCTGATACAAGTTGTAGAGTACACGGAACATCTTTCCACGCACACCCTTGTCCCACAGCTTTTGAAAGAGCCCATCAAGCCACACTGTTGGGAAAGCCTTATAGGTGTCAACAAACAGCACATAAGAATCCTTCCCCTCAGCTTTCCTCCCACCCAACACCTCACTGAGCACACTCTGGTGGTCAGCACAGCTGCGCTTGGGACGAAAGCCGTTCTGGCTCTCGTGCAGCAGCGGCGTTCCTGCTGCTGTAGCAGCAGTTACACGCTGCTGCTGCTGCTGCTGTTGCTGCTGACGTGCCTGCTGCTGCTGCTGTTGCGCCTGCTGCTGCTGACGTGCCTGCTGCTGCTGCTGTTGCGCCTGCTGTTGCGCCTGCTGTTGCTGCTGCTGCTGTTGCGCCTGCTGTTGCTGCTGCTGCTGCTGCTGCTGCCGTTGCTGTGTCGTGCCCTCCGCCACTGACTTGCCTTCTGCAAAGTTGATGAGGCGCTGGTTGAGAACGCTGGTGTAAAATTTGTAAAGCACGCTAAGCAGGGTGATACCACGGTAGTTGGTGGGGTCTGTCAGGTCACCCTTCTTGGGCATGTTCACAACTGTACCTGGCACCTGGTGCACCTGCTCAAGCTGCCACATCAGATTGCAGTACTGCAGTAACATATCTGCGGCCGTGCTGCCTCCATACTTGAGTAGCTCATTGACAATGCCCTCCTCAGCCGGGTTGCCGGCCTTGCCAGTGCGTAGCCTCTGCAGGCAGTCGGAAACTTCGGCGGCAGTGATGGGCAGGTCCAGCGGGGTGGCAGGGGAGTCAGCAGAGTCTTGCAAATACTGTTGCACATTGGCTGCAACTCGGGACATGTGTGCAGCGTCAAACTGGGGGTTGGAGGAAGCAAATGCTGCATGGCTGCCAACGCGCTCATAATGACACTTGAAAGCATCAGCTTTCTCAGCTGGGGTAGATGCCACATGCCCAGATGGATGCTGCATGACGCTGTAAACTGCCTCGCTGACATGCTTAGGGCACAGACGACGCACAAGCTGCCACATGTCTTTCTCTCCAAGCAGGCTGTCATCATTCATGCGATTTGTGTATGCAGAAGTAATGGCATGCTGGCACTGCTCTTTGTACTGCTTCTCTGCTGCTTTGACCAGCTGTGTAGTAGCCTTCTGCTGCTGTTTGTAAGTAGCCCAATCTGCTACAAGCCCTGAGTTCTTGTAGCGCAGGTAAGCCTGCTTCCTGTCCTCCACAGCATCTGTGAGCTCCTGAGTCCACCATGGGAAGGACTTGCCAACCCAAACCCTCTTGTAGCCAAAACTGGCGTTGACAGCATGACGAAGTGCTGCTAGCATCTGCTCGTGCGCTTGCTGCACTGCACTAGTTGCTGTAGTTGAGCCTGCAGAAGCCTGCTGCTGCAAAGTGGTGACCGTGGCTGTGTAGGCTGCACCAAGCTGCGACAGAGCATCCTGATATGCCTCAAGTTCCGCTGACTGCTCCCCATTCTGCAGCCTGAAATCCTTGGGCTGTGCGTTGAGGCGCAGCACAACCTGTTTTGCAGGGCGGCGTACCACAGGCCTGACAATGCGGGCAGACACAGGCAGGTGGTCAGTAGCACCCACAGTATGCGGCCCAACTGTGGCTGTTGGCCTGGCAGCAGCTTGGCAGGGCATGGCAAGGATGTGCAGTACTTTAATTGCAGTGGTGGTCAGCGATAGATTGCAGCAGTGTCTGAGATGTTATCTGGACAGTTGCGGTACTACCACGGTACTACTGAGTTGCCATTGTTCACGACTTTGAACAGCTTGTCCGCTCACCTCACAGGCGTGGTACCGGTGCTTGCAGGTGGACTCTGCTTGCTTTCCTTTCAGAGTGCTGCTTTGACACACAGCTCACACAGCTCAGGGGCGCGGGGCCGATGGCGTTGATGCTATGGCTTAATGGGTAACATGATGATGATGACACACAGCTCACGTTTGGCTGCGAGTTGCAGCATGAAATTTAGCAAATTTAGGGGGTTGTCTGTCTGTCACCGGGTGCATCCAACTTGGAAGTTGGTGTCACTCAGCAGGAAAGGTGCTGACAGCAGCATGCACATCACGCAGACTTGAGGAAGACCAATATTCTTTGCAGCAACATGCATGATGACAGGCACCTATGACATTATGGCTACGCTATCAGCAGTCACCGAGTGCAAGAATGCTGCATGCTACCCTGAAACACGCTGTGTACAAACAAGGAAGGTAGTCCCCAGCAACCGGCAATTGCTTTCCAGCACAAGTGGTGGTGTTGAGAAACACCATTTTGGGTTGTTGATGGCCAAGCATCAAGGGCCAGGCAGCATCGGCAGTGGCACACCAATCGGCAGCAGAGCCAGCTGCTGCTGGTGGCCACTGCACTGCTGAGCCCCTGAGCAAGGCCAGTCAGCAAAGCTGGCCAGCTTAGGCAGAGGTGAACTTGGTCACGGCCTTGGTGCCCTCAGACACGGCGTGCTTGGCCAGCTCGCCGGGCAGGATGAGGCGCACGGCAGTCTGAATCTCGCGGGAGGTGATGGTGGGCTTCTTGTTGTAGCGAGCCAGCCTGCTGGCCTCACCGGCGATCTTCTCGAAGATGTCGTTGATGAACGAGTTCATGATGGACATGGCCTTGGAGGAGATACCAGTGTCGGGGTGCACCTGCTTCAGCACCTTGTAGATGTAGATTTTGTAGGTCTCGGCCTTGCTGATCTTCTTCTTCTTGGCCTTGCCGTCAGTGGTCTTCTTGGCAGGGGCCTTGGCCGGAGCCTTCTCTGCTGCCTTGGGTGCCATTTCGAACTGCTGGTGTTGACTCGAGGTCAAGAGTGTGAGTTTAGTGCAAAGAAGATTGCTCGTACCTTCGAAAACGAACAGCCATGGCTTATATACGGCTTCATGAGCTGCTGAGGCGAGACAAGAAAGGGTCGCACTCAACTCAGAGGTCGAGCTCAGAGCTGAGGTCGATGCGACTGAAACGACCGCTTGACTGCCAGCACTCTCTGCTGCGTATATAAACGCTCAGCCTTCTTCACCAGTTCAAACACTCTCAACCTCTCTCACGTTCGTTTCTTTCAAACAACAAACATCATGTCTGGTCGTGGCAAGGCAGCTGGCAAGGCCAAGGGAAAGGCTGTTTCCCGCAGCTCCAAGGCCGGTCTGCAGTTCCCCGTGGGTCGTCTGGCTCGCTACCTGAAGAAGGGCAGGTATGCCGAGCGCATCGGTGCTGGTGCACCCGTGTACCTGGCAGCAGTGCTGGAGTACCTTGCAGCTGAGGTGCTGGAGCTGGCAGGCAATGCTGCCCGTGACAACAAGAAGAACCGCATCATCCCCCGCCACATCCAGCTCGCCATCCGCAACGATGAGGAGCTGAGCAAGCTGCTGGGCACTGTGACCATTGCCAGCGGTGGTGTGCTGCCCAACATCCACACCCACCTGCTGCCCAAGAAGTCCAAGAAGGGAGAGGCTGCAGCTGAGTAAACAGCCACCTGCTGCTGACCAGCCTGAGGCACTGCCTCAGTGCAACCAACAAACTGGTGTTTTTTAACACCACCATCCAGACTGGAAAGACTTCCTTATTTCACTACTTGCTTTGCAACTTCAGAAGACCGCCAGCTCTGCTGCAGACATGCATTAGATATATCACTCCCCTCATGCTATGCACTGGTTGGCAGCTGCAGCATGCATGATGGCACCAAACGGTAGCGTTGCACGCAGCCGCTGTTCTGGACAGACACACACAGTATGCATTGCTGTCTCGAGAGAGCTTGCAGCTGCGAGCGCATATCCTGCTTGTGTATGTATATGCTACGCACGTACTGGTCTTATCACACCACTGACTCAGTTTGGCAACAAACATCAGCGGTGTGCAACATGATGCATGATTCAACTGAGGGTGCACAGGCGCTGTGGTGGGCCAGCCATGCTAGTATGCGGGCTGTCATTACCGCAACAACCAGCAGCAGTGTACATGGTGGCACCTAGGGTGAAAACATCGCGCACACACAAGGCTGCATGCAGAATTCAATTCGACAATTCAACACCGGCGGCTGCTTCTGGCATTGTTGGAATGGTGTTCCCGGCCTGTTGTGCCAGAGTACTGCTACCTTGGCTTGTGGTTCAACAATGTTTGCAATTGGAGCACGCACTTTGAGAAGATGTTGGCAAAAGTGCATCGTGTGAAGGGTGGGCTCATGCCAATCTGGAAGAGCCGGCACATTCAGTGTGGAAGTCAAGCGTATCATTTTGCTGACATGCATTCGCCCAATTGTTGAGTATGGCAGTGAGGTCTGGTTCCCGTCAACTACAAGGCAGTTACAGCAGATTGACAAAGTGCAGACTGACATCATTAAATGCGCAATGCGTTGTGGCAAGAGCGTCCTTGCTCCTCAATTCTGCTGGCTGAATGGGGTGTGAAGCCATTGCACATGTGGCTTCATCAGAGGGCAATGGAGTATTACTTTAGGGTTCAACGATTGCAGGATTCCAGGCTGCCACGTCAGGTATTTTCTGCTGAGTGGAAGCGCCCCAGTGGTGCTGTTGCAGTAACACCGTGGCATAAGTATGTGCAGAGTTTGTTGTGCAAGTATGGTGTGGATGTTGCAGCGGCGGCTGATCGCGCTAGTGCATGCAAGAGTCACATCTGCTGTCAGGTCAAGAATTTGCATGCCGATAGAATTGCTTGTGAATCACTGCAACACTCTACTTTGAGCCGTTACGTCATGCATGTTCACCCTACGCATGCTGATGCCATGCGCTTCAAACGGCCCAGGCCGTTTTTGTGTGCTGGTGCGCCAACACGTGGCGTTGAGTTGCTGATGCGTGTTCGCATGGGATGTCTTTGTGTGCACGAGCGTACCAGTCGTTATGGGGTTAGCAGAGCAGATTCTAATACAGCGTGTCCTGCTTGTGGTCAGAATGTTGAGTCTTTGTCACATTTGATGTTTGATTGTCCTGCCACTTCTGCTCAAAGAGATAATATGCTGGATGAGATTCGGTCTGTTTTGCAAGAGACAGTTGCTGGTGGCGCTGGAAAATTGCGCAATGTATTGTCATTGACTGATGCATCGACCAAGTTGTTGCGTTTTGTTTCTGATGATGTTTGGGGTAGCAAGGGGGTTTGCCGACTGGTGTCTATGAGCATTGCTGCGTATCTTGTGAAAGCTTAGGATGTGCGTAATAGTTGCAAACATAATGGAGCGGTGCTCCCTCTTTCTTCCGCCCCTGGGGGGCGCGGGGCCGATGGCGTTGATGCTACCCTACAGACGCCAGGGGGGTTTTATCCCGTGGGATAATGTGCTTATCTGGTGAAAACCTGATGGATATTGGATTTATCCTCCCTGGGTCATGGATTATCCCCTAAATACGTTTATCCATTGACAAGCCAGGGATAACCTGACAGCATGACAGATAATCGCGGCCAAGCTCTGGGTGGTCTCAGCGGACGTTGTGCAACAGTTCTGCGGTGATAAAGTGCCACAAGTGCCTCAGCAGGCTCCAGGCTCGTCATGGTTGCCATGCTTTGGGTTGCAGCTGCAGCATGCATGCAACAGCAGGCAGTTGAGCTTGACAGTGCTTCCAACCATCACACAGCATACTGTAGCTCATGATTGTGCATCTGACACGCCCAATGCATCAGATGGTGCAGTGCCAGAGGGCAGAAGCCTTTCCCGCTCATCGTGAGCAGCAGTAGTGCTGAAAGCCCTGCAACCAGAAGCGCCTGGAGCCCATGCTTCATCACCATGTGACAAAATAATACATTCCAAAGTTGAATATGCACGCGATTCATACCAGACCCTGCAGAGGTGCTTGGCAGGCACGAGCTTGTCATTTGTTACAGCACAAGTTGACAGTGACAGCCGTTTCTGTTTGCTTAGAACATCGTAGTATGATCTATTGGAGCGTAGTACGCGACCACAACAGCCTCAAACCGCTATACATCCTATCGCGAAGCTGATCAAAGAGGTGCAACGTGCTTGTGGCCCCTCGCAGTGCTCGCATCCGTGATGTCGGCCACGCAGCGTGCCATCACAACGCTGACAATGGCTTTGGAAACCACCAAGCTGCGACATCGACGCAGATCATCACCCGCCCTGATGATCAATGGATGGCAGAGCCCTGCAGGCGCTGAGGTCTCTGCTGCTTGGCACAACAGCAACTCATGGCTCTGCACACATAGGAACAGTAGAAGAGTATCACGATAAAAGGTTGATGACAGTGCGCCAGTGATCTGGTGCCGTGGCATGGAACAGACAGCCAAGGTGGTACACAGCTCAGCAGTGCAACAGCACCTGCATTCCTCAGCAGAGCAGCCTGTGCACATCGCAAAGTGTGGTAAGTTTTGGTTGGCGCATAATACGAATGCCTTTGGCATGTATGTTTGCGCACAGACCTGCATCCAAGCCATCACAGTGCAGCAGTCCTGGCTGCTCACAGGTCATGGCTTGCCTAGCGCTGTACCCTGATCTGTCACCAGCTGCTATGGTACCTGTGTGCTCAATGTATGCAGCGAGACTGTCGTCAGGTTCATCCAAGAAAACTTCAGCAGGCCTGCTGTTGCCATGTGCTGTATATAGCAGCAGCACGCAGGTTCAATGTGGCGCAGCTTGTTGAAAGATGTTGAGCAGCACAGCAACTTAGCAGCGATGGCTTGGCATGAGAGGCTGCATAATGGTAAATGATTCTTGTTTATTGCCTGCTGCTGCCGCTGCTGCTGCTGCCGTGGTTTCCAATGCGCAGGTGGCGAACATCAAGAGGTAGATGGCCGAGACAACAGCAGCTGCAGCAGCAAGGTCGGCAGCAGCAGCAGACAGACAGACCAGAAGCAGCAGCAGCAGTAGCCAGGCCAGCAGCAGGTGATGGTCAAGAAGGAGCCCCCCTTAGATGATCAGAGCAACAGATGGGAGCTAGGGGACCGCGTGCAAATCCTTGGGCATGGCAAATGCCCAAGCCAGAAGAAGCTAGCTGCAACGGGGTCATTGACGATGTGGTGGGCGCAAGCAGGTGAGCTGCAGCCATCAGGAGTGTTTTTTTTGTCACATGCAGGTAAAAGCGTGCTCAGTTCTCTGTGCAGGAGGTCCCTGTCACGCTAAGTGTGTGTTGCCATCGGTTGCATAGTGATGGATATGTTGAGCCATACTGCGTCTGAGATACATACATATGCATCTGCCAACCCAACCACCTGCCATGCTAGCTGCTGCTGCTGCTGCTGCTCCAGCTGCTGAACGTCATCCCATGCCAACAACCACGTCGTGTTTGCCGTCGCAAACAGATCTGATTTGTCATTGAAACTCTCATGCTATCTGCTGTTGCGACTTCTGCATCTCACTCCATGCTTGCAAGACTCACCATGCTCTTTGTTTGCAGCCACCAGCCTTGAATCACAAACCACATCTGAGCACCAACATCAGGGTGTCTGCTGCTGCTGCTCCTGCTGCACTGCATTTTACCTCATGCTAGCTGGGCCACGACTTCGGTGGCAACGGAGAAGTGTGCAGCCCAACAACCACTACAAGAGAGACGACTGCAAAGGGTGTCAAGCTGTGGCACTCTGTTTCGGAGCTGAGGTTGCTGGGGGCCACTGGCATTCCTGTTTGGCAAGAGGGAAGTGGCGGAGGCAGTCAAGGTCGTGCTGCTAGTGCCGTGTGCACGCGTGACGATGGTAAAAACAAGCGCATTATACTAGAACAAGCTACGTCATGAGAATTGCCGTGATTGTGTGGCAATCAAGCAATGATGTGCTGTATCAGGCTGGGATACAAGTTCATGTTCCATCCATGGTGATCAAGCATTGCCATATGAATGCATGGCAACTGCTGATGCATTGCACATATATCATGAAGCTATCACTTGGTCAGCGGGTCGTGGCTGTGGCGCACGACCGTGTGGCACATGATGAGCACCTGCCAGCTGATCATGAGCATACAGCTGCTCAGCTGCAGCTATTGCGAAAGCTTTATATGCATGTGTGTTTGGTCAAATGATGCCATGGCATTACAGCATGTGCGTCACATGGCAGCTGAGCACCTGGCATGTACAGGCTACAGGTGCGTTTGACGTGATGCCTGCATGCTGGACGGCTTGCCTGCATGGACAGCCCACTTTGAGTACCAGGAGAGCTTGAGCGGGCGCTCCTGGTCAAGCATTGCATAAAGGTATGATGTTTGCTTTTACCTAGAGTCCAGGATCCGTCTAAAACGTTCACTTCACAGCAGTTTGGTTGCTGAGCATGCGCATGTTGCAAAACTTGGAGCTCTGAAGGCACTGCAGCTGCAGTGCCCTGCAACAGCCACTGTGTAGTGACTGCTGCAGTTCCAACTGGTAGCAGTGTTGCAGGCCTGCTGCCATATGGCGTATACGCCCACGAGGTAATCCGAAACACGGTGGTTACCCGTAGCGACTATCCAACGAGTATCCATAGGGATTATCCATAGAAATGATATATCTTGTCTATGGATAATCGTTTAGTAAAAAGCGACACCGATATCCGTCGGATAACCGTTTACCCGCCCACTGCAGCAGTGGATAACCTGATGGATAATTGATCATGAAGTGATGACGGATATCCGCTCTTCCACTGCACTTTTCAGCGGATAAAACCCACCTGGCGTCTGTAGGGCTATGGCCTGATCTGGTAATTTGATGATGATGATGATGACACCCGTGGCTGCTTGCATCGTACCACAACATGGCCAACACACAGCCTGTGTCCAAAGTCACATCCATGGCCCATGGCAGTGATTGTTACACAATAAATGATACACTGTTTATACACTGTGTACCAAGGGTCTTGTCATTGCCAACTACTGCTGTGCTGCTTGCAAGCCCACGGCAACGGCGGTCGCATTGTGTAACTGTGCATACGATGAGCACAGTGTATATTAAATGCGTGTTTGCTGGACAGGATGTCCACCGTTGCCAGGGGGCACCTCTGAGGTGCCTGAGTCAGGTGGCAGGCTGCCATCCATACAGCTGCAGCAAACTGCTGTATTCAGAGACGAATGCTGTGAAAGCTGCACACTGCTGCGCACACTGTGGCAGCTGAGCTGCCAGCGCAGTGCGCAAGCTGCTGTACATGTATGCCCCCTGCAAGCACCAGCATTATCTTTGACGGACTCACACAACCACCCAAGTGCATGACATGTAGGGGTCACCATGAGTTGAGGTTCACTGGGTGCGCGCACAGCACCGGGTGCTGGCCAAGGATCCCGCCAACTGATGTTCAGACTTTGAGCTGAGCGGCGTTGCAGGGTGGGGCCTGCCTGGCATGCATAGGCTCGACGCTGTGTGGATGAGCATCGGCTTTTACATGCCAGGCAGTGGAAGGGATGGGATGGGGCGCTGTGTTGTCACCTGCATAGCAGCGGCATGCAATGAGGCAGCATTGGCACAGCGCTCCAGCACACCAGAGCATAGCACGCAGTACACAGCACACTACACCTACACCATACCAGAACCACATTGCAGACTCAAGCAAGTAAAGTAATCCCAGCAAACACACACTGTGGCAGGCTGCCCAGGCAGGCTGTGTTGAATGCGACAATTCGGTTGAACCAGCAGCGAGCTCAGCGGCAACGATGTGCAAATGCAGCTCAACAAGCGCCTGCCATACGGCAGCTCACCTTGTAACATAATGCCCTGAAGCATGGCTGCCCGCATTATCAATGCATCACAGCGGTCGCCACAAGAGTGCCAGCTCACTGAGCTAGTGGCACTAGCTAGCCAGTCAGCCTGGCTGGCAGCCAGCGCGCCAGCCGCCAGCCAGCCAGCTGACTAATTCAGCCAGCCAATCTCCGTGATTGATTGTTGATCTCAGGCGCCCAGGAGACACCCCTGCCTGTCGCGTTAGTCTGTCAGGCCCAGCCGCTGCTGGTGCTCCTGCCAGAATGCCTCCCCGATGATGTCGCAGTGCAGCACCACCTCTTGCACCCTGTCGCGCTCCACTGGGCTGCCATCCTCCCTGTACTTGACCACACTGCGCACCACCTGCTTCATCACTGTGGAACCCTACAGGATTGGCGGCCAGGTGTGTACAAGACCAGCACACGCAGCGCCAGCGTCGCTTAAGGCTGAAGATGACATCATGCGCAGATCGCAGGCTGCTCAAGCTGATTGCTAGTGCTGATTGCACAAGCCAGCAGCGGAACACAACCATGAGCAGCGTAACAGGTATGGCATGTTGCGCTGAATGCCTTGCATGCAGCAGGGACCCAGAAACGGATGAATGAGATCACCTTTCGAAACTGCTCTGGCAGCTGAGCGTAGTTGATGCCAAACTGGCTGAACAGAAGCTCATTCTTGAAGGACGTGTCAGTGCCCTGCAGCAGCACCGGATCAGCAAGGCAAGCACCACATCAGCACAGAACACAGCACAGAACACGTTGACTACAGGTGTGCGTGAGCCTGCAGCTTGGCCACGATCCACTACTGTCTGCCGTCTGTTGACCGCACGGCTGCATATCACGTTCCAGCCGTAACATAACTGTATGCAGCTGTCCCTGCCAGCTGTAACATTTGAAACTCTGCCATTTTTAGAATAAGCATGCACACGGAACACGCCAAGCAGCAGCAACAAGATTGTGGTGAGCCCACACACTTCAACACGGCCTTGCGTAAGATAATCTGCATATCCTGCAAGCTGTGTCAATTCGCGCCCCCCGCAGCATTGTGCTATGCCTTCGTGCACCTTGATGATGGCCTGTGCCTCTGCAGGGGACTTGCCAGCCTTCACCAAGCACCAGTAGCAGGTGTTGTACTGCGGCAGCGAACCACAACAGCAGCCATGGCACAAATCATCATCATCAGCATCATCATCATCATCATCATCATCATCATCATCATCATCATCATCATCATCAGCAGCAGCAGCAGCAGCAACACTCGGCTGTCAAGTGTAGTTTCCGTGGCTGCTCAGCTGCTGCTGCACATGTGCGTCCAGCATTAAAAAAAGGGTTTAGGGTTTTAACCCTAAACCCTAGGCATGATGCCCTGTGCCCATATGCGGCATACATGTGCCACAGGACAAAGAACAGCATGCCGAGCAACCCAAAAAATGCCCCTTTCTGTCCCTGTCAGTGTCACACCAAGGAGTATGACACAACCAGCAACCGACTGAGTCTGTCACCCACCTGGTTGTTGATGTGTGTGTCAGCTTGTCGCCAGGCCAAGTAGTCCTTCAGCACTTTCAGGCTAGGGTAGCACACAGCACGCCCATCAAACACAGGCGTGTAACGCAGCGGCGTGTCAGGGAAGAACTGCGGCCACAGCCGGACGTAGTTGCCGCTGAAGCAGCTAGTGATGGTGGAGATGATCTTTGAAGCGCGCCGCCCTGTGTGATTGGCGTGGCACCAGACGCACAACAGCAGGTGTGCAAACAGGGCAGCATGCAATCAATAGCAGCTCAAGTTGGTGGCTGGGTAGGGCTTGGACTGCAGAAGCATGATGGCATTGCAGCTTGTCAAGCGCTGCACTTGCTGCAACACTGTGAATCCGCTGACATGACCATTACCCGTGTTGGCAGGTGGTGCTGCTGCTGCTGTTCTGCTTATGTGATCCACGGTAGCACAAGCAGCAGCTGCATGCTGGCCAGCATGTTTACACTGCCTGAACTTGCATAAGAAGAGGTGTGCAGTTGGCAGGCAGCATAAGCACCTGTGAAGGATTGATGCAACTTGCATTGACTGCTCTTCAACATACCGACAAATGCACCAAGCAGTATGAATCAGTAAGCAGATGTGTACAGCTGGAGCATCACGTGTCATTCCCTTGTGTTGCAATCAGGCAGCTGCCACGCACCGTACAGTGTGGTGTCCTTGTTGAGCACGAAGCTGTACTCGTCAGACTCCCCGTAGCCCAGCACCACAGGGAACTCACGCAGCACCGCCTGCAGCAGCAGCACATGAAATCCACAGGCATGCGCTGACCCTGCTGCATTTGACACAGCATATCATTTACATACGCACAGCATTGCCTCGTTTTGCTGCATCATCTTTGCAGTTTGAGTATCCTGCAGTCCTTTCCACTCGGCTGAGTTTCATTCACACGCCGCGCAACTGCCTGAGGCAGGTATGTGCTTGGCAGCAGATGCGAGTGTCATGCTGCAAGTGTGTGAATGCAGTGTAGACGGGTCTGCCAGTCATGCTTTGACAGGTGCAGGCAGAACTGCAAGCATTGCCAGCAGCTGCTTCTGCAGCCATCAGCCGTCACAAGCTGGTAGGCATGTTCTAGCACAGCCATCCATACCAACTAGTGTAACTCAGCTGTCCCAGACCAGGTGCACTGCACAAGTATACATGCATGGGCAAGCAATGTTGCACATGCAACAGCTGGCTGCCAGGCCCCCACCCACCTTTGCGCACTCATTCATCAGGTCCAGGGCCCCCTTGTCATTCGGTTTGTCAAAGCCATGCGCATCACTGAACCTGCAGGCAGCAGCAGCATTGTGGTAAGAGCTCGGAACTGCTATTGCTACTGCTGGCAAGCACGTAGCGCATACAGATGGACTCTCTGCACGTCCGCCTCTGCTGGTTGACGGGGATGTATGGAATGCAGCGCACATGCCCAGCCAGCTAGCCGACACTGCGCAGCTACCACTGCATGAGCGCACTTTGTGAAGCCTTTGCCATCAATCCTGATCACGATGTACGTGGACGGCAGCAGCACCAAGTCTGTGGCCTGAGCAGTGGCAACCACGGCAGCAGCAGCAGCAGCAGCACAGGTGTTAGGCCACCTCCAGGTATATGTTGCTGTGCCGATACGTCACTTGGGAATGTTTATGCACCGCTAAGCCAGAGGCCGCACATCAGTGCTTACCTGCTCAAAGCCTTTGACATACTCAAACTTGCTGTTCGCCATGCCTAAACCAGGATGTCAGTACAAGGGGTTTGGTTGCAGTGGTGTGATGCCGCAGCCGGCACAGGATTCCAAGCTTCTAGCAAGAGCTGAGGCAGCTGCCTGTAGTCGTGAAGTGACGAGTTGTAGAATGCACCAAACGTCCTGCGTGTGATCGACTGGCTCCTGCTGGCAATGCGCTTTCACAGTTCAGTTAAGCAGCAGCAGCAGCAGCAGTAGCAGCAGCAGCACCAGCACCAGCACCAGCACCAGCACCAGCACCAGCACCAGCACCAGCACCAGCAACAGCACCAGCACCAGCACCAGTTGTTTTTACACGCCACACTGACTGCAGTGATATATCTGAGTTATGGTTACTTCTTCGTCTATTCTCAGGTGGTTGTTTGTGCATCTCCGGCAGCTTGGAGGTAAATCGCTGGCCAGGTCATGAGGAAGCCCGGCTGTTACTAAGGGCACAGGAAGGTTGCAGCGCGCCTCAGGAGTACAGCATCACCGCTGTATCTATGCCATACACCAACTGATGTTTGTCACTGCGATCGTCCTGAATGGAACCTGCTGTGTTCGTCCAATTGAAGTATTTGCCGATCCTGCTCAGCAGCTTCCCCTCCTCATACTCGGTCAATAAGTTCTTCTATCCCTATGATATATACTGTTAAGAAACCCCACCTGTACTGAAGCATTGGAAGGAACACACCAGCAGGTGCAACCGAACTGGCTTCTGCCTGGTTTGTGTGAGTGTTCTGAGCGCTCTGTGCCCGGCAATAGCGCGTTTCTTGTGTGTTTGCGTCATTCTATGTGGCTCTGCAGCTAGTCATCTGCCTTGCACTGTGTGATGTAATCAGCACACTGCCAGCTGACCTGGTGCTGAATAAGTGCCCCAGCAGGACTGCAACAGCATATCTCAGCTGGTCCTGCTACACAACCTGAAACCTTTTTGACATCCTATCGTATCTGCAGCGCTGCAACCCAGCCCGGCAGCCACATGTCTGGACAGTAGGGCGCAACTCGCCCCAGCGCCGCAGCTGCTACAACAGGATACATCATGTGCTACGCACGCCTGTAGTCACAAGCTTTGGCACCGCTGCTACGCCACAACGGTGTGCGTGGAACACTCCACCACAGGAGCAGCTGCCAGATCGCGCAATCACAGCCAGTCAGCATGCAGCAGCAGGTGGCTGGCGTGCCCTTCTCCAAGGAGGTGCGCACTGCCATGCTGAACAAGATCTACCAGGGCATACAGAGCGCTGCCATCGCCTCAGGCAGGAGCTTGGAGGACGTGCAGACGTATGCAGCGAACATCGAGATGACAGCGCTGAAGCAGTCCAACGGCAACCTGGTGAGTAGGGCAGCAGCAGCAGCAGCAGCAGGGGCAACTGCGGCAATTTTGATCACGTGCAGCACCCTGCATACGTGTGTGGCGCGGCATGACACTGAGGTCATATGGTGGAGCCTTGCTCACTTTTGATACCCGCTGTTGATCAGTAGCGGTGTGCATGGCTGTTTGTGCTGCTGCAAACCGGCTGTACATCAGCAATCAGTGTGCATTGCTGCATCATCCGTGTTGTGACCACAGCATCTTCGAGGTTCCCACCACGCAACATAAATGTGGTCTGGCATGCATGTTTGTATGCTGTGTTGTGCAAGCTGGTACTGTCTGTGTTCTGTTGTGTCGGCCTGCAGGGCAAGTATGAGCAGATCGCGACAGAGAGGGTCAACAAGCTGGTGTGTTCACGGCAGCAGCAGCAGCAAGTGCAGCAACAGCAGCAGATCCAGCAGCAGCAAGTGCAGCAACAGCAGCAGCAGCAGCAACAGCAGCAGCAAGTGCAGGGGTTGCAGATGCAACAGGCGCAAGTGATGCAGCCACAGATGCAGCAGCCACAGGCCATGGCCATGCAGCAACCTGGCATGCAAGGTGCGGCTGCAACTGCTTTACTGTTACTGAGCTGTAGCGGCACTGTGGCTGTCAGAGCCGTGCAGTGCAACAGTGGGGTTGCGGCACCTGCAGAGTTTGGGTTCGCGGCAGCATTGCATGCTTTGCTTGGTTGGTGCATGTTGTATCAGCCGCAGCCGTTGCCAGGAGCGGTATGATGCCAGTCTTTGGTGCCTGCAGCAATACGCATTCAGTAGGTCCTGCGCCCGCATTTCTGCCAACACTCAACTCCTGCCAACACGCAACACCAGTGCGGCGCTGCATGCATGCATGCAGACCAGCTCTTAGTGTGACTCTCTGCAAAACCAACATTCCTCAACCCTTGTGCTCAGTGCTGTGCTCAATTCGTGTTGCGCTGCAGCCATGGCCCAGTACGGCATGGCTGGGCAGTATCCTCAGATGGTGCCGGTGCAGGCAGCAGGGCAGTACCAGCAGCAGCCTCAGGCCCAGGCAGGCGTGTATGGTGCAGCAGGTGGCAGCATGGCTCAGAACAGGCCCACGCAGCAGCAGATGCAGCCGCCGCAGGCGCAGCAACAGATGCCCCAACAGCAGCAGCAGGGCATGATGATGCAGCCACACATGCAGCAGCAGCAGATGCAACAGCAGCAGCAAATGCAGCCAGGCCAGCAGCAGCAGCAACCACAACAGGTGAGGACTCGACTCCCTGGACCGTGTGTGTGTGTGTGGGTGGGTGGGTGTGTTAGGGGTGCGTTGGTTGCTTGCATCTGTAATATTCGTGGGCACATTGCTCATTC
>CADDIJ020001538.1:0-50281 GCA_902809745.2 Tetradesmus lagerheimii | reverse complement strand
TATGGGGAGGTAGGGGCTGCAAGATGCCTCTGGAGTTTTACTTTGGGTGCATCTTGTGGCTTGCTATCGGGTTCTCATGATATGTGAGCTGAAAGAGGGGCAAGTGACTCGCTCTAGGGCGATAGCTTGCCCACCCCTGTAACAGACCTCTTCCTCTTCCTTTCCTAGATGGGGCCCCCGCCACCATGGCTGAATATGCTTGAACCTCAGTCTTCTGCTTCTCCTTGCTAGTTGATTCTAGTATTACCTGCACTCAAAGGAAACCTGGGTCAGTGCTGCTCGCGGCCATGATAGCGGGGAGCGAGCACTGACCGTCTTTGTCTCTCTTGTAGTCCTCCAGGTAGCCCGCGCAAAGCTCGTTCAAACTGGTGTCAGTGACACCGGTAGTTGTCTTCGTAGAGCCTTCAACTTGTTGTAGTTGTTCCTCGCAACATAGCAGGAGAAGCAGAACAGTGTGTATTTTGACTGTTGGTGGGGGAATGCATGTATGCTTGCTGTTTGCCGACCGTTATTGATCTGCTGCTGCTGCTGTTCCTGTGATTCTGCATGTCTGTCTTGTGTTTCATCAAATCTAATTTTTGTTGCCTGTTTGTGGGCAACGGGCGCTCAGCGCTCCCCATTGCTACTTGTCGAAAGAGCAATGGATGGTTAGTTGGCAGCAACATGTCATTGAGTATTCATACTGCTTGGATGGCATCTGCCTCTCACACAGCCTGGTGTTGAATGCATTACAAGGTCGACAATGTTGTATCACAAGTGCAATGTAGATGCTGACGTGTTGCGCTGCTGTTGCAGCAGCGCTGGTTGCTAGCCAATAGCGACCAAACCACACATCCACCCTTCGAAAGAGTCAGATGGGTCAGGTCACAGCACAAACCATACCGTCACATGCCAGCCATAACAGCAACATGCTGTTCGCAACGCCAACCAACTTTGAAGGACACCAACAACGAACGGTGCCTGGCAACTGGGTGCAAACTGTTGCCTGCAGGGGCTCGCAATCCCCTGGTCATCACTCAAAAATGGTGTACAACACAAGCAGCCGTTCCTTTCACGACACAAGTGTCCGCTGGCTTCTCATGACTGCGTGCTTGCAAACCAAACATGCTACATGTGCCTCAACAAATGCTTGCTCGCCGACCACGAATGCTGTGTCGCAATCACACTACCACGCCACCTCTGCTCATCACCTGCGAAGCTGATCGGCGCGTTCTGGTGCCAACAATTTGCACCACACTTTTCTTCACACGGCAGCCACATAAGGAAACTGCGCACACGCGAGGACGCAACAGCCGGATGAAATATCAAGAGAGACACGCCTGCATGAATGTGTATGTACACGTGTGTAATAGTACAAGCACACGGGCACGTCACACCTGGTGCTGCTGCGGCCAAGCACACACTTCACAAACGCCGGTGACACCAGTTTGGCCTGCAGGCCACAGACCACAGCCAGCCAGTCACACACCCAACCCTCTGCTCTCATCGTCCACACTTGCCCGACTGGCCACACCCCTTCGCTGTATCACCAGGCGCTGGGTTGTGCACCAGCAGCGGCCACACAGGTGAAGATATATCCCCTGAAGGCGCAAGACACCACACTGCAACCACAGTATCTGCTCGTGCCTTCAGCCACAGCCGCGTACAATACCAGAAAGACACATGGTTGTTCTACAGCACCAGCAATGAGCTGTAACACCCGCCGCACGTTACGGTACACTTGGTGGAATCATCTGCTGTTGCCTGCGTGTGCACAACGAACAAACGCGCAGCGAGGCAAAGCACCAAACGCTACAGCGGCCATCTTGCTTGCTGCTTTAAACAAGGTACATACAACGGCGGTGCTTGCTTATGCTGTATGATCCAATGGGAATGCCAGATGCTATTTAGCTTCCGCAACAGCCAACCCTGCAGCAAGCACATACGCGCATGCACACACATGTGCACTGCCACACACGCCATCAATAAATTACTGCATATGATCCACAACAGATCCTCCGTTGCAGCACGCCAAACGCAAGCAGGCGAGCGTGTAAGAGGCACACCAACACTGCAATGCTCTTGGCAGCCGCAGATACAATACAGACAAAGATGCAAGCAGCCACAGTCCAATGCAGGAGCCATCCTCTCAGCAGACTGAAGCGCATAGTGTACAGCAACTACTGCGCTGCTCTGTTGGCGACACTGTCGCCTGCGCACAGCCATACAGTTGTACACCGCACACAGCAACAGCACACCAACAGCAGCAGCTGCAGCAATTAAGCCAGCCCAGCACCAGCCAAGCCAGCAACAGAGACTGATCATTTTAGTATACAACGCAGGGAGGCAGCCACAACTGACACCTTGCCTACCCCGCACGCACGCAACCCCTGTGCTCACCACAGCGTGCCTACACACCCTCACTGCCCGGCGTATGCTTTATCTGCCAGACACAAAACATGCCACAAACCATCAAGCACCACGTCATGCAGCAATCAATGCCATTGACAACACGCCGGCGCAGTCGTGGCTACAGTCCCTGCAAACAGGCACAGAATTATACACGCCCGAGCAGCACGTTCAGCTGCAGGCTACTGTGCTGCACACATCGCAGGTGCGTCCACTTCACAACCTCACCCAAAAGCAAGATAGGTGCCATACAACACAGACAAGCGGCAGCGTGTGCGCTGCCTCCTTGTGAAACTGTGCTTGCTGACAGCTGCTGCCTGCACATATGCAAGCACGCCACAAGTCGCATGTGCCAGCAATCCCTGCTGACAAATCCACCGTGCCAGCACGAGATTGCAGCGCCGCAAGTAACTTGAGGGTGTGCAAGTGCAACGGCTGGTATCATGGCAGCCATTGGGCCTAGATGCAAGCAGCTTGCAGCACCGCGGCCTATCCATCAATACACACCTCCTTTTGATACATAGCTGCTTCCCTGCACACCCCCTGTGTCCCAACGATAACCACCCCTTCCCTCACCACCAACCTGAAGATAAAGAAAGTAGAGACAACACAGACCCCTGCAACCCCCTCAAAAGAATAACGCACGCCACCACTGGACACAACACGCAGGTGCGACTTGTCAAGTCAGGCAGCACTCAGGCTGGCTGGCAGCGAAACCGCTGCAGCAGCACAGCATGCCGTGCGCAGGTGCATAGGTAAAGAATAACATCACGCAGGTTGCGAGGCTGATGGCATGCACATGTCTGTGCAGCACCGCCCGACGAGCGATCACACACCGCTCCACTGTCATACACATACTGGCGAAACCACCCGCCCTGCACCCCTCAAGCAGTAGTGCTCGACCCTGCCGCAGCAGGCGTCTGCAATGAAATGCACTACAGGAAACAGGTACAACAAGAGACTATCAGACTATCAAGCCCTGCCACCCAGCCCCAAACCAGCCGACTGCAGCGCAGCACGTGCTGGTTGACCTTGCCATCATGTGGCTGTGCAGCATGCCCCTAGACTTCCAGCCCGGTCACCCAGGTCACAGTCAGGCTGCTACGTCCAGACAGAAAGAGCAAGCAAAAACAAACAAATAAGCGTCCTTCCTTGCCCACGCTGTGCAAAGCGTGCACATGTTTCCAGCTGTAGCGCTTCTCCGCCACTGCACTACACGTCAAATTGCTTTAGCCGCTGCGCACACACAGGGCAAATGTGACGTCATGACATGCACAGCAGCCATCAATACCTCCTCCAAGCCATGCACGTCTCACACACACCTCATCAGCAACAGCCCAGCCCCAGCACTGAGCCCCAAGCTGTATCCCCACTATCCTCACCACAGCACAGCATCCTCATGAGACAAGCGCAGACGACCGCATTGGCACCCTGCTCGCACCAACTGCCAGCTTCTGATGCAACGTCACCTCCATTGCCTCCCGCTGACCTGGCATAAACAAATGCAAGCTCTCGCCAGCATCTGCCATCACTGCCGGCAAACTCCCAGAGCCCTGCCGCTGCATAAGCTCCCCACTCATGTCGCTCTGCAAGCCACCGAGCCCGTCGCTGCTGCCCAAGCCAAGCAGCGGCAGCAGCGGCGGCTCCTCAAGCAGCTGCAGCTGGTCCCCGCTGCGCAGCACCACCTGATCTGCTTGACTGGGCATCACTACCACCCCATTCACAGCCATGCGGCAGCTGCTGCTGGTGTGGTTTGCAACAGCAGCTAGTGCAGCAACACCATTGCTAGTGAGCCCCATGCCGGACCGCACCGCGCTCAGGCCGCCGCTGCCCGTGCGGCGCAGCTGCTCCATTGCATCTCTGTTGCCCAGCAGCTGCGCAACGGTGCAGCGCGCCGGCAGCTGCGCGATCGCAACGCCACGCGGGCCGCTGATCATGACAGACGCACCATGCTGGTCCACCTCTGCTTCACTGATCGGCTGCATGCGGAAGCGCGCCGCAAATTTCTCGTCTGCTGCCGACGCTGCAGGGCCCACTGCGAACGGCGAGAAGAAGGCTCCGCTGCTGCGCGCTGGCACGTCCGCTGCTGCTGCTGCCTCCTGCCGCATCAAACTGGCCAGCTCAGCTGCAACAGCATCGCCAGCGGAGATGCTGCGCAGCGGCATGCCACCCTCAGCAGTGCTGAGGCCCACGCTGCCGCTACCACCGTCCCCAGCAGGCAGCGACGCTGCGCCTCCTTCCAAGCCCAAGCGCGCTGCCAGTCCTGCAAGCGCTGCATCCCCTCCTGCTGTCCCTGGGCTGCCGCTGGGCCGCAGCTTCCGGTCTACTATGCCCAGCTTCTCGCTGGCGACCCACTTCTTCCACTGCACCAGCCGATCCAGCCACATGTCCTGCCTGCCGAGCCGCTCCTTGTAGCGCCAGTGCGCTGCAAAGCCGTACTCTGCGATGTAGTGCATCTTGGGCGTGCGGATCTGCACCTCCAGCGGGTGCCCGCGGCCGTCACGCACCGTGAGATGCAGCGACTGCAGGAGTGACAAGGAGGAGGGGCAAGATTGCAGCAAGGCAGCGTGTCGTGTGAATGCAACGTCATGTCATGAGTGCAAGTATACTAGACAGGTTGCTCTGCTGTTGTAGGCACATAAGTGCAGCAGGATGCGCAGGTGATGTCGCGATGGCAAACACACTCTAAACTCATCTGACTGAATGATATGCTGCAGCTGTGCATGCCGTTGGTGCACGAGTGCACTCGTGCAAGTCAAGCTTGCAGCATATGGTGCTAAACAGGTTGGCAGCATGGTACTAGACAGGCTAGCCTATTGAGCTGCGCTTGCTGCTGTTCAAAGCGCACAGGTGCTGCAGGATACGCGGGTGATGTCGCCATGACAGGTATGCATGCATGGCGACGACACTTCTGCATCCTGCAGCACTTTGAACTCATAAGACTGTTCGACATGCTGCAGCTGCGCATGCCAAGCTAAAGCACCCTGCCAACTGATGACATCAACAGTTGACAGCAGCCCTGTTGACACTCCCTTCGCGTACCACAGCCCCCACCTGGTAGCCGTTGGCCTTGCGCTGCCTGATGTAATCCTTGATGCGCCCCGGCAGTGCAGTCCACAGGTCCTGTACCACACGCATCGCTGCGTAGCAGTCGTGCTTGTGCGGCACCACCACCCGCAGCGCCTGGATGTCATACACGCGGTTCACAGCCTCCCGCAGCTCCGCTGCACGCTCCTCGCTGCTGGCGCAGCCAATGCCGCTAGCTGCAGCTGCAGCAGCGGGCGACAGCGGAGATGACGCCATCTCCTCGCCATCGCTGCTGCTGCCGCTGCTGAGGCCGCCGGCTGCTGTGACCGCTGCTGCCGCCTCTGCTGCACTGCCTCTGCTGCGTGTGCCGCCACGCAGCGCCTTCTGCACCTTCTTCCATACCCCGTACACATTCTTCACCCTGCCCGACACATCAACCACCTGCAGGCCTGCTGCAGACAGCGCTGCGGTAAGCTCGTCGATGCCAGCTGACAAGCTGCTGGGGCTGCTGCCGCTGCCATCGCCTGGGCCTGCTGCTGTTGCAGCACGCGCTGCAATTGCGTCTGCCACCATCTGGTACTCCTCAGGGTTGAGGGTTTTGAAGGACAGGTCCTCCAGCTCTGCCTTGATGGCCCACGCGCCAAGGCGGTTGGCAAGCACGGCAAACACATCCAGCGTCTCGCTGGCCATGCGCACCTGCAGGCAACAGTAGAAGCGGGAGGTTGCAGCAGCAGCAGCAGCAAGCACAGCAATGTCAGCAAGATACACAAATGTGTACACGATGAGGTTAAGACGGTACAAATCGACTGCTTCTACTGCAGCCTCTATTGCAGGCACTGGACACAGCCAGCCAGAACCGTCCAGCAACGCTGGCAACGCACACCAGCACTGTATAAAACTACTTTGCAGCTGCTCTGGCAAAGCTGCTGTGTTCCCGGGAAACAGCTGCCTGCTGCCTGTCTGCTGCCAATCAAGTGTATAGATTTCCATGCCACTGCTGCGCACCTGCTTGCAGCGCGGCAGCGCGCTGATGGTGCGCATGTTGTGCAGGCGGTCTGCCAGCTTGATCAGCAGCGCTGTCACATCGTCCATGCCAGTCAGCATGTCGAGCATCGCCTCTGCCTCCAGCGAGTGCGTGTTGTCGCGGTACGTCTGGCTCAGCTGGTTCAGCTGCGACACCTTGGACACCAGCGACACGATGGATGCTGGCAGCACCTGCTCCAGCTGCCACTGCTGCATGGGTGTGTCGCACAGCACGTCATGTAACAGGCCTGCTGCTACTGCCTCCTCTGGCAAGCCGAGCTCTGCTAGGATCAGAGCAGTAGCGCAGCAGTGCGCCAGCACGCTCTCGCCGCTCTTGCGTGTCTGTCCAGCGTGTGCTCGCGCTGCTAGGGAGTATGCTGCTGTCACATTGCTGGCACGGAACACGGAATGCAGCTCCTGCAAGCACGCAAGGAAAGCAGACAGGTGCAGGCGCAGTGCGTACAATGTCAGGGAGAGCAGCATACATGACGGTGAGACATATGTGTGGTTAACAGCATTGCAAACACCGGCTGACACAAATACTTAGCATACATACTGCAGCTTCCAACAGGTCAAAAGCCTGGTAGCACTTGACTGAAGTTGGGCGACACCAGCAGTGCTGCAGCAGCCGTTGAAAGCATCAAACGCAAAGCATCAAACGCAACCACAAGCGCCAAACAACGTAAAGCAAGCATATGGCTGTTGCCTGCCCCACCTGAAGCCTCGAAAGAGGAGCCATGTCTGCTGCCTCAGCAGCAGCAGGCAGTGGAACCACCTGAAGGGCCTGCGAGACAAGATCAGACGGAAGCGCTCGTCAGAGAATATCAATAACGCAAAAAAGCACTAATAGCCACTGATCAGCCCCTCCGACAGCTGCACCGCAACACGTACTCACCGAGAAGGCCTGCGATGGCGCTGCCGCTCCATACAACTCACTGCTGATCGTGGGTGTGTCCAGCAGCGCCCTGCTGAGTAAACTAGACTTGGTAGCCCTCCTGCCAGGGGATGCCAGGCCACCTGCTGCACCAGCATCGCTGGGGACTGCCAGGCTAGGAGCAAACCCGACCTGCACCTTGGCGCACGCGGTGGGCCCCGCAGGTGGCTTGGCGAACGAGTTCACGCTGCTTGAGGTAACAGATGCAGCTGGCGTGTTGCCTGCCTTGCTGAAGCTGTGCGAGAACGAGAACTTGCTGCGACTGCACACTGCATCGTTGCTGGTGCGGCGTTGAACCTCTGGAGCAGCATCTTGTGCTCCTAGAGGTAAGCTCTTGCTGAGCCTGCGCGCGATAGGCAAGCTGGGGCTCTTCGCTGGCGGGCTGGACGCCCATGCAGCAGAAGAGGGACTAGAGCTCAGCTGCACGTTGTACACCATGCTGCAGCTGCCTCAAACTTTCCTGAGCTGTGTACTGAGGCTCCTTGCTGCCGAACGGAGTTGCTGCTTGTGTGAGACTTTTGCTGGGCTGTGCACTACTGAGTAGAGACTCTGCTGGCATTTTGCCTGCGTAGGAGTCTAGCTAATAGCTAGACATCGTGTTCGATGTGCTTAAGCGGGCGTCTAGGCAAGGCTACGTTTACGAATACAATGCAGATAGAGGAAGAAGTGAACGTGCACGTGCAAATGGCTTAATCAATGAGCTTGTAGCAACGTTGTAAAACTCTTCCGTGTGCAGCCTCGTGTGCTGCACGAGCTTCTTGCTGACGCAACGAAGCCAACAACTTACAAGGGTGCAGGGCTTGCGAAGGCTGTTGGGCAGTGATGCGCTCTGTGCACTTTCTTAGTTGCCTCACGTCCTGCTCTTGATTTTGAACGGCGCAGGCAGCTGCACACAGCCTGGCAGCAGCAGCTGTTCGCGCCCAAACACACACCACTGTGCTATGTTGCTGATCCCGGCCTGATCTGTCTGTTGCTGCGCATTGTCACAATCGTATGCCAAATGGCTGCTGATGGTTGTTGCTTTTCCCAGCCATGGGCAAACACAGCAGCAAGAAGAAGCACAAGCAGAAGCAGAAGACAAGACGCTCTGCTGAGCCATTGGACGGCCCAAAACTGCTCAAGTATGCAGCTCTAGGCAAGGCCAGAAGGATCAGAACAGCTCTTGCAGCTTCACCCGCACTCGTTCACTTCAAGGACCCCGGCAGCGGCAACACTGCTCTCCACCAGGTGTGTACAGTTCTATTCTCCCAGCGCTGCTGAGCAGCAGCTTCTACAGCTGTTGATGCATCCACACAGCAGCAAGCAACATATACACATGTGTTGCACCAACACAAGGCAACATCAAATTGCGGCAAGCTGTTGCTAGCAGCCACTTACACTGCTGCCTTCGGCACCCGGCATGTCATGTGTTGTTGCAGGCCTGCAGGCATGGGCATGCTGATGTGGTGGGGTTGCTACTGAGGTGAGCAACACGTCATATTGTTATGTGATATATAGTATGTATCTGCAACAGGTGCAGTGGCTGTAGTGACTAGAATGGTTTGTGCAAGTGCGTTTGCACAGTCGATTGCCAGATGCCTATGGCTCGAATGTGCACCAGCAGTGGCAACAGCAGCACCAACACACAGCTGGATCAATAGTGACTGTGGGCGATCGAAAGCAAAGCACTAGAAGCACCAGCTGTGGCAGTTGAGCTTGGGAGCATGCAGGGTTTGGTACCGTTCGATTGGTGTGGATACTTGGTACTTCTTACAGGAGGTTTGCACATACAGCCACTAGTAGGTGCAGCTGAACTGAAAGCTGGCACCGCATGCTGGATGTGCTAGTGCAGCCAGGGTACAAAGAGGGTGGGGTGTAACCCAGGAACGCGTTGAAAAGAGAAAGCAGCAAAGCTTGGCAGTGTGAAGCACCAACTTGACAATAATTTTAATCACTTGTATGTTGGGCAGCTCACCACGTCAAGGAGTCAAGCAAAATAGGCGCATGACGCACCAACCTAGTCTGGCAGAGGTACAGGATACCTTCACACTGCATGAGGCATGACTGCTGTACAGGAATCTTTGCACGCAATGCATGCCTGCAGGATTTGGGCACGCACACTGCAATGTTGCTGTGATAAAATGAGCATCAACAGCAGTTGTGCCCAGTGTCATCTCAAGAAATGCTGTACAGGTCAGTATGTCTTGCCACAATCAAGTTTTTGGGTTGAACAAATCAAACAAAGCACATCGGCACTTACACATGTGTTGTAATGCAGACAATCCTATCACACCAAGCTCCCTCGTGTACACATAAGGACCCAAGGAATGCAAGTGGGCTGCTGCCACACCCATACAACAGGAAGCTGCCAGTGATTTGGCACACTGGCATTTGCTTGCAAGCTCATGCAACCAAGTGAAATCTGAATTACATCACCAACCAACAATTACATTAAGCTAAACAACAGAAGCATCAGGCGTGTGTGCAGCAACTGCAGGTTCTGTACTGCACTCTCAGACTGGATGCCTGAAAGCAGCCCCACAAATATGTTGCCAAACCACCCACAGATACCCACAGTACCCCCCCCCAGGTACCCACAGTAGCCCCCCAAGGGAAGAACAGTGCAGCGCGTGAAGTACCATAGTACACACTCATCAACTCTGTTCAGTACGACTGCCAGGCCCTGCCCACAAACCAAGTTCTTGGTGGGTAACTCTTGCATTGCTGCCATCGTCTGAGCAATTCAAATCGCTGCAAATGCTGCACTGTTCCTGCTTCACCCCTCCAACCATCAATCACATGCTGCGCTCCCTGCAATAACATGTTAGTGCCACAAAGCCCTTCAACTGCATATGAATGCTGGAGTAGTGCATTCTCGCAGTACATGTTGCTTCACAAAATGCCCCAATTCATCAGCAAATCCATTCTGCTGGTCAAATTAATGACAAAGCGGCGAGGCGGCCATGCATGCACACCCGGCCCAGCGATGGGCTGGAAAGCAGCAGCAGCTGCTCTGCCTCTTTCATGCTCAGCGTGCTACGGCTGCCGTTACGACGCCGTGCATTCCAACCACGTGTTGGCCGCTCCGAATGCACTTGGTGATGTGTGGGTGCAGCAAGGCTGGGAGCAGGAGCCTCCGCAAACGTTGCGTGGCTGGCCGGGGTGTCTTTAGTTGCTGCAGCGATCAGTAGGGAGCTCCTACTCAAGCTGCTGCTGCTGCTGCGGAGGCCGCGTATCTCAGGATGCAGAGCAGCAATAGTTGTTGTAGCTGCTGTTGCTGCTACTGCTGCTGCTGGCAGCTCCTGCTGTGCAATTTGAGCTTCCACACCGTTGCTTAGTGTGCCTGCCTGTGTTGCTGCTGTCAAGTGTCTGGTCGCTAGCTGAGTGTCTTGCATAGACAGCTGCGGTTGTGCTGCTTGTTGTGTCTGCAGCAGCCTACGGGGCGGCAGCTGTGCACCTGCAGCTGCAACGCAGCCTGGCAGGCAGCAAGCATGTGAGGCAGTACACAAGGAGTTTGGTTGATCGTCCACATGCAGAGGAGTGCAAGCGTGCTCATCAATACGTTGATTGTGTTGTAGCGATCACGTTTACGCATTGTTTTGACTCAAGCTGGCTCGGGGATCTTCAGGTGCACTCAGCTGCTATGCACGTGTACGGTGCAGACCAAACCGCGGGCTGACGTGCTGCGCAAGTGCCAGGCCTGCATAAAATGGACGTGGCCCCTGCTTGCAATGATACGCCGTTGCGAATCGAGCAGTGACGCGGCTTGGTATTGCTGTCAACGGCAGCTGGTCTGCCACTCCCCGTGGGCTCACCTGAGCAAAGGCAGGCAAGTAGCAACAGGCACCCAGCATATGAAATACGTATGCTTGTATCGATCATCAACTGGGCTATCGAAGCAAACAGCCGTCGCAATGGGGAGTAAAGTATGGACGTGTTGTTTCTACGATCGATCGTTTGACGACTCTTTGGCTGTGTGATCGGGTTGCCATCATCATCACCAACTGTCATATGCAGGTGGTTGCGCTCGGAGCGGCATGCTGTACCCTTGCTGAGCCTTATCACACTTTGTCCGGCAGGCAGTCACACCTGGGCCCAAAAATGGTTGATGAAGCAGAGCATTGCATGGCGACCAGCTGAGCAGCAAAATTCTCTTCTTGAACATCCAACGTCGTGATCTTTCACTGTTTATGGGAGTTGCAGGCCCGTGCCAGGTCCTGTATCACTCTGGCACTGGCCAATTCTTGGACAGTTGCCAAGTTCGGCACACAGTGGTGGACAGTCGAGTGATTTGCCAAGTTCCAGTGCTGCGTTTGGCACTTACGTTGTTGAACACAGGTTGTCTGAGGACATATAGGCATTTATTGGCATACCAGCTTAGAGAATTTGATGCATACAAGGATGGATGTGTTTCATCGCTCGAACGGTTCCAGGAACATTGGACTACTGAGTCCACCTGTCTGCGTATGCCGCTACTGCCATACCATGATTTTGCTGCTCCTGTATCCATCTTCTTGTGCTGCTGCTGCTGCTGCTGCGTTGATGGCAATGCAGGCGTCATGCGGACCCATCTGCTGAAGATGCTGCCGGCAACACACCAGGGCACTTGGCTGCTATGCATGCCAACTGGGTGGTACTCTCAGAGCTGATCCAGGTCGGTCCATGCTGCTGGTGTTTTTCGTTAATAACCTTAAGCATGTTATCTGGGGCAGTGGATTCCTGCTGGCCACACACAGATGCAGTTGGGTGAATGCAACTGCTGGTGTTGTTGGTTACCATTGTTGCACTAGATACGCTGTGCAGCTGGAAACATGCTGCACACAACCATCACGCCTCCTACACAAGTTTGATGCATGCCAACTGGGTGGCAGCAACTTCCAAGTTGATCCACGTCAGGTTATGCTGGCGGTTGTTGGTGTTTGTTACCTGGGGCAGCTGATTCCTACTGTCTGGCCACACGTGATGCAGTTGGGGGAACCAAACTGGCAGTGTTGCTGAGTACCGACTTTGCACTGCATACGCTCTGCAGCTGGATACATGCTGCGCACAGTGCACAGCTCTTACGCCTCCCACACAGTGTTCATACCAACGGACATGACAACTGGTGAGCAATCGCCGTTATGACTTAAAGACGTTGCTCTACACGCCCAATCTGCTGCTGCTGCTTGCAGGGTGCAGAGCAGCCAATCAACCTCACCGCCACCAACCATGCAGGCCTCACCATTCAGCACATCATGCAGCGCCACAACCAGGGCGAGCAGCCTGACCTGGCAGGTGCTGCTGCACATTCACGCAGCGGCAGTGACAGTGACGTTGCAGCACACGGCAGCAGCAGCAGCTTGAGCAGTGGGGGCAGGGGTAGGCAAGTACCTGGCGCTGCTGCTGCTGCTGCTGCTGCTGGAGGTGATGATGATGCGGCTTGGAGGGCGAGGCTTGCTGAAGAGATGAGTGATGACGAAGGAGGTTGGGGCGGGTGAGTTGCTCCTGAGCAGAGTCGTTATTTTGACAGGGATAAGTGACAAAAAGTGACAACATGTGGTGGCTGAGCAAGCGGCAGGGCTGGTAGTGTGAACGCTGGAAAGTGTGCAGCAATCATTTGGCACTGCCTTGAATTGCATGCAAGTCCGCTGATGTAGCATTGCTAGAGCAACTTGAGCGTGGCTGTGATCACTAATCAGCAGAGGCGGTGTTGATTGAGAGCGTGCTGCAGTTGCTCTGCAGAGCTGTAGCAAACTCGTCCTGCTCTGATGTTGAGTTGTGCCGCTCCTGCTTGCAGGTTGTCTGGTGCAGGCTGGGGTGATGCTGCTGCTGCTGCTGTGCCTGACGCTGCTGTTGCTGAGTATGGGCAGCCAACCAGTGGAGCTGCTGCTGAAGATGATGATGATGATGATGATGATGATGATGATGATGATGATGATGATGATGAGGCATGGGCAGATAGGTTGTGGCAAGATATGCAGGTAGGTCACGGCTGTAGCAGCACAATCAAACTTCCAAGTTCGTATTCATATTCACATGTACACCTTGTGGGAAGGGAGATGCAAGTAGGTCCCGGCTGTAGCAGAACACTTCCCACTTCAACTTCAACTTCAGCTACACATACAGACCTCTTGATAGGGGAGGCTGTGTTGCGCTTTACTACTGCTTTCACAGAGCAGCATGCAAGATGCTGCAGGATGTTGACTACAGGTTGACACACATTGTTGATGGACGACGCACCATCTCATTCTTTTCTATTGCTGTTGTTGCCGCTTTCTACAGGACCACAGGCGCAAGGTGTCTGCTTCCATGGCAGCCGCACGTGCCGATGGCAGTGCAGCATTCACTGGCTTTGTCAGGGGTGCAGCAGACAGAGATGCAGCAGCACAGGAGCGGCAGCGCAAGGCTGACGCAGCAGCAGCAGAGTCTGCAAGGATTTTGCGAGAGGAGCAGGCTAAGGACAGTAACTGGAGAGCAGCAATGATGCAGCAGATTGAACAGGTGCGCAGCTGACGATGCCAATTGCTGATGTGTTGTGTACGGCCCTGTATCATGTACGGCACTGTTATGTTGCCGTGCCAGTGCAATGGAGATTGTGTATATGTCTGCTGTACCATGTACGGCACTGTGTCACTTGCAACCTGATATCCGTCTCTGCTGCTGCTGCCACAGAGCATCCAATGTCATGCCCGTACATTTGGCAGCTGCAATCCTGCATGCGCTCAACCGTTTGCAGCTTAGACACTGTCAAACCCAAAATGTTCTCATATCCGCTGCCACGTCTGCATGCCCGTTTGCTGCATCACCCTTTCCTCAGGCTGCTGCCCCCAACCGCCACGAATCCTACGAAGCCAAATAGGCACTTTGTGTGCAGGTACAGCAGGAAAGCACTGGGAGAGGCCCAGGCCCACCAGCAGCCTATACCCTAGGGTTTCGCCTCTGCCGGGTCAAAACTCACACATGCAACCCCTAAGGGCTGCAACCACCAAGTTTCAGCCTCGGGCATGCCCCAGCGCTGAGAACCCGAATTGCCCTCCTTACCCCTCTAAATTCAACCCATGTTATCATATCCGCTGCCGCGTCTGCATGCCTGCTTTCAGGCTGCTGCCCCCAACCGTCGCGAGTCCTACGAAGCCAAATGGGCAGCTCTCAACACCTGGCCAAAGCACAAGCCCATCACATACAAGGACGTCCCTTGGCCCCCTGCAGCAGCAGCAGCAGCAGCAGCAGCACCAAGGGGCCCTGGAAGGCTGCTACCTGGTGCTCAGCAGCACGCCATTGGAGAGCTGGAGTTAGATCCGCAGCAGCTGCGATCGCTGCTGTTTGTTGGAGCCTCGGGTCCAGATGCAATGCGGCTTGCGCTGCGTAAGGAGCTCATGCGGTGGCACCCTGACAAGTTTGGGGCCAGGTTTGGTGGGAGGTTGGCAGCGGGGGATAGGGAGGCGGTGCTTGCGGGGGTGCAGGCGGTAGCACAGCAGCTGACAGCGCTGAAGCAGGCTTGATGGGGGAGGGATGGTGCTGTGAGGTGCATTTGTTGGCAAGTGGTTGCTATATGGCGTTCAGACAATTTTCGGCGGGGTTTGGCAGGAGGCTGGCAGCAGGGGATAGAGAGGTGGTGTTGGCAGGGGTGCAGGGACATCCCTTGGCCCCCAGCAGCAGCAGCAAGGGGCCCTGCTAGGTCACCTGGCGCTCAGCAGCATGCCGTTGAAGAGTTGCAGTTGGACCCTCAGCAGCTGCAATCGCTGCTGTTTGCTGGAGCCTCGGGTCCAGATGCAATGCGGCTTGCGCTGAGCAAGGAGCTCATGCGCTGGCACCCTGACAAGTTTGGAGCCAGATTTGGGGGGAGGTTGGCAGCGGGGGATAGGGAGGCTGTGTTGGCGGGTGTTCAGGCGGTGGCACAGCAGCTGACAGCGCTGAAGCAGGCGTAGCCCGATGAATGGACTTGGTACTGGGCACCTCCTGGAGTTGGTGCCGGGCACCTCCTAGAATTTGCGGCTGCCTAGGGGCCGGATGCTCCCCCTGCAAAAGAAGTGGCATCCGAACAAGTTCGGGGCCAGGTTTGGCGGGAGGTTGGCAGCGGGGGATAGAGCGGCGGTGCTAGGGGGGTGCAGGCGGTAGCACAGCAGCTGACAGCGCTGAAGCAGGCTTGAAGGGAAAGGAGTAGTGCTGTGAGGTGGATTTGTTGGCAGTGAAGAGGTAGATGATCGGCTTCATTCATTGCTTCAGAGGCGTTTGGTTCTTCTACAACTTGATGTTGTACAGATACACTGTATCCGAATGTTGTAGAAGGGGGTACAATGCGGCTGTCGCTAAGAGAGGAGTGCGTGCCATGGTCCAGTGGCTGCCAGATGGCATGTAGGCTATTTGGGGCGGGGTTTTGGGGAGGCTTGCTGCAGGGTTGAGCAGTTGCGATTGCTGCTGTTTGCTGGAGCCTCTGGGCCAGATGCAATGCGGCTCGCATTGCGGAAGGAGCTCATGCGGTGGCACCCTGACAAGTTTGGGGCCAGGTTTGGCGGGAGGTTGGCAGCGGGGGATAGGGAGGCCGTGATGGCAGGGGTGCAGGCGGTAGCACAGCAGCTGACAGCGCTGAAGCAGACTTGAAGGGGGAGTCACGGTGCTGTGAGGTGGATTTGCTGCCAGTGAAGAGCAGGATGATTGGCATAATGCATTGTGTTGGGTGTGTCTGGTCATTAGCGGCATATACATCTGATATTGTACAGATATAGGCGTGCTGCAATACAATGCAGCTTGCGCTAAGAAAGGAGTGCGTGCTGTGGGCTAGTGGCTGCCAGATGGCTTGTAGGCAATGTGGGGCGAGCCATTTTGGGAGGCTGGCTGCAGTGTTGAGCAGTTGCGGTCGCTGCTGTTTGCTGGAGCATCAGGGCCAGATGCCATGCGGCTCGCTCTGCGCAAGGAGCTCATGCGGTGGCATCCTGACAAGTTTGGGGCCAGGTTTGGCGGGAGGTTGGCAGCGGGGGATAGGGAGGCAGTGCTGGCGGGGGTGCAGGCGGTAGCACAGCAGCTGACAGCGTTGAAGCAGGCATAGCCCGATGAATGGACTTGGTACTGGGCACCTTCTGGACTTGATGCTAGGCATCTCCTGAAATTGGCTGGAGCCTCTGGGCCAGATGCAATGCGGCTTGCGCTGCGGAAGGAGCTCATGCGGTGGCACCCCGACAAGTTTGGGGCACGGTTTGGCGGGAGGTTGGCAGCGGGGGATAGAGAGGCTGTGCTGGCAGGGGTGCAGACGGTAGCACAGCAGCTGACAGCGCTCAATGGCGTTGATGCTATGGCTTGATCTGGTAATTTGATGATGATGAGCAGCTGACAGCGCTCAAGCAAGCGTAACCTCTTATAGTGAGTTCGCCAGAATGCTGTGCGGCTGCATTTTGGCATCATAAGGTTGATGAGAGCCTGTGCTGCAGTGCACCATATAGATACCTGGTTGTTGGCGGGGGTGCAGGCGGTAGCACAGCAGCTGACAGCGCTGAAGCAGGCTTGAAGGGGCAGGGGCGGTGCTGTGAGGTGGATTTTGGCAATGCTGATTTGGATGTTTGGCTTTGTTCATAATGATGATGCTGCATGAATTGATAACCATAAGAGGCAAGCCTAGCCCGGGTGGGGGGGTCACCCCTCTTGGGCCTCGGGTTGGCTCTCTTCATGTGCCTGACCTGTTGTATGCTGATGATGGGTGTCTTATTGCGGAGTCTCCCACAGATGTGCAGTCCTTGCTAGAGTGCTTGCAGTTGTTCTGTGAGATAACTGGTATGGAGGTCAACATGCACCCCAAGAAGACGTGTGGCGTTGTGTTCCGTGGCCAGCGTGTGCCGCGGCCGCGCTCGCTTGCATTCACATATGCAAGTCAACCGCTCAGCATTCAAAGCCAGTACACGTATTTGGGTGTGGTGCTGCATGAGACCAAGGGCCTGCAGCCGGCAGTTGACGCACTGGCTGCGTCTGGCTTGAAGGCCATGCATGTTCTCTTGGGCCGTTTCTGTAAACGACGCATCACACAATATGATATGAAGTGCCGCATGTTTGACATTATGGTTGAACCTGTTATGTCGTACGCTTCTCATGTGTGGGGTCCTGAGCTGTGCCATGCTGGGCTTTTCAGGCGTCTGGGATGGCGCATGTCTGCAGCCGACAAAGTACACTTGGCCTTCCTTCGCTACATTGTCGTGTTCGATAGGGTTGCCAGCCGATTGCATCCGGCTGGGCATGCTGTCAGCGGATTCACCAGGAAGATCTGATTGACCTGGTGTTTTGACCAGTGTTTCGTGGCGTGAGCAGCCAGAACTTGCTTGAACAGGTATAGTTCTTTGAGTTGTATGCAGACTGACCGCAATGTGGCTACGACTGTGAGTCTGTTATTGTGTCACTTCCAGTGGCCGTCTGTTTCCACGAGTGTGGCGCTCATAGGGCGCATCGTGGCCTGATCCCAGTGTCTCTGGGATCACTGGGGCTTGAGTGCATGATTATTAGGCAGTATTGTGTGCTGTAACTTACAGAATCTCAAAAAAAATTATTGAGCATGCCAATGGAGTCAGGCGAGCTCATCAGGCACCGAGCCCAGCTGTTGCGTCAACATGACCGGTACTGGTAAACGCTCTAGTTTGGATGTGTTAATGCGTGAGCTGCACCGCCTGCCTGTCATGCACAATTGGGTTGTTCTAGCAGTGCGTTGGTGGGAGCGCCTCCAGGCTATGGATCAGGATAGGCTTGCACGGGTTGCATGGGTATCGGATGTGGAACTGGCGTTGAGTGTCTGCACAGGCTGTTGGACATATTATCTATTGCACACCATGCAGCGACTCGGGGTCATTGACCAAGCAGCATGGCGGGCGCCTGGCGTGTCAGCTGCAACCGTGTGCGGGCTTGAGTTGAAAGCTGAAGATGTGTCTGCTGCACTCACCCGCTTGGTCAAGCAGGGATGTGCAGACGGGGGTGCTGAGGTGGCTGACCCAAGGTCGGCGCCCAGCCACCACGTGACCATGTGCACGCACGCTGCATTGGTGCACCCTATGGATGATGACGCCGCTTTTGACCGTAGCACGCAACCAGAGTACATGCAGCTGTGTTTGCCATTTCGTGTGCTACAATGCCTGGTGCGGCTCCGCACAGGAGTTGCTCAGCTAGAGGTGCAGTTAGGCAGGCATGCACGCCCTCGGGTGCCCAGGCCTCTACGTGTTTGTAGGTTGTGCTCGCTTGCTAGCCCTTCAACCGCCAGCCGGCCTGCGTGGCGCACACGTGTGCATGCCCGGACTGGGACCCATGACAATGTGGAAGATCTCAGACACTTCCTGTTGGAGTGCCCTGCATATGACCACTTGCGTGATGCTCATCAGTGTATATTCTGTCCTGATGGCACCACCAATCGTTGTGCTGATGAGATGGTGTCGCGTGTTCTAAACTGTGAAGATCAAGAGAGCTTGGCTGTTGTTGTATACCAGATGTGGTTGTATCGCTCGGTGCTGTTATCGCCTGACCACACCAGCGTACCAATCCAGCCAGAGGGCTATGTCCCTTCAGATGACACCCTAGACGCTGTTGCCTCTAGCCCATAAGACTTTGACATTTCCTGACAAATTTCATATGCATTTGTGCCACAGATCTGGTTTGTTGCCGCCTTATGCCGCATGAGTCGCCCTTGTTCTTGCTTCTGATTGTGAGGTCTTGACAACATGCTCTCGGTTGGTGTGCTTCTTCAGCACAAGCTGCTGGCTGAGTGGGGTGTGTCTCTGACACACCGCAGATATAATTGCTTGCTTATCCTGGAGAGAACTTGTGCTCATCTGATGGCGTCAATGTGTTGCATCGAGCGCTCATCTCCTTTTGTCACGTGTTGACTCTGTGCTCATTTGGGGTGGCTCATACCATCTAAGATGGTGACTGGACCCACATGTAACTACTCTCTCTCTCATAACTTTTGGCGGGTCTGGTGCTTTTGAACCTCATGGTGTACAAATACAAGTGCAGCTCGTGCTAAGATAGGAGTGCTGTGCCATGGGCTAGTGACTGCCAGGTGGCAAACAGAGCGAGGTTTTGGGGGAGGCTGGCTGCTGGGGATAGGCATTGCGATCGCTGCTGTTTGCTGGAGCCTCAGGGTCAGATGCAATGCGGCTTGCACTGCGTAAGGAGCTCATGCGGTGGCACCCTGACAAGTTTGGGGCCAGGTTTGGCGGGAGGTTGGCAGCGGGGGATAGAGAGGCCGTGCTGGCAGGGGTGCAGGCGGTAGCACAGCAGCTGACGGCCTGAAACAGGCGTAGCCGTGTGAATGATGGTGGTGCTAGGCACCTCCTGGAGTTGATGCTAGGCACCTTCTGAATATCGCTGGGGCCTCAGGTCCAGATGCAATGCGGCTTGCGCTGCGCAAGGAGCTCATGCGCTGGCACCCCGACAAGTTTGGGGCCAGGTTTGGTGGGAGGTTGGCAGCGGGGGATAGGGAGGCGGTGTTGGCAGGGGTGCAGGCGGTAGCACAGCTGCTGACAACGCTGAAGCAGGCTTGAAGGGATCGGGGTGGTGCTGTGAGGTGGCTTCGTTGGCAGTGAACAGTCAGATGATTGGCATCACTTGTTGCTTTAGCCTCAGGGCCAGATGCAATGCGGCTAGCACTGCGTAAGGAGCTTATGCGGTGGCACCCTGACAAGTTTGGGGCCAGGTTTGGCGGGAGGTTGGCAGCGGGGGATAGAGAGGCCGTGTTGGCTGGGGTGCAGGCGGTAGCACAGCAGCTGACAGCGCTGAAGCAGGCGTAGCCCTTTGGATGGAGCTGGTGTAGGGCACCTCCTAGAGTTGATGCTAGGCACCTTCTGAAAATTGCTGGAGCCTCGGGTCCAGATGCAATGCGGCTTGCACTGCGTAAGGAGCTCATGCAGTGGCACCCTGACAAGTTTGGGGCCGGGTTTGGCGGGAGGTTGGCAGCGGGGGATAGAGAGCCTGAGGCTGTGTTGTCGGGGGTGCAGGCGGTAGCACAGCAGCTGACAGCGCTGAAACAGGCGTAAATTGCTGTAGTGAGTTGCTAATTAGCAAGTTATATATAACTTAGCTTTTGAAAAGCAGCGCGGCTGCGTTCTGGCTTGAAACTGTTAAGATGAGCTCGGGCTGCAGTTCACTGCATACTGTACATGGAGCGTGTATGCTACACTCCAAGTGTGTATCCTGCTGTACGTGCTTGTGTAATTTGCATGAGCCTTGCATGAGCCCGATCACCCTCTCAAGCCTTCGGCGGCGGGAGCCCCGTCTGGACATGTAAGTACTGCATTTTGCTGCATGATAATCACAGTCTGGTGTCCTGCAGTCCTTTATTCTGACCAAACATAATCTCAACACTCCTGCTGAGCGTGTGCCAGCTGTAGTGACACTCACACTGTGACAGCCTGTCGACCAGCCTAGTTGAACCACCCCCAAAACAATCGTCACAGCCACCAACGTCCCCACCACCATTGTCCATACTTGAATCAACTCAATCACACCCGCCTCAGACGTGTGAAGCCTACTAGGCTACACTGCTGGCAGCAGCAACCCATGCGATTGGCACGACCCTTGCTTCTGCAACAGGCGTGCCACACTCCGACCACAAATGGGCTGCACAGCCTGTCTACCAGTCTCCACCCCCAAAATCGTCAAAGCCACCAACGTCCCCACCACCATTATCCATATCCATCCAACTTGGAGTCGCACACACCTGAGGTGTCTGGCAGACGTGTGAAGCCTGGCTACAGCAGCACCCCATGCGATGTGTGGCGGCCACGACCACCGGTGGTTGAGGAGCAGGCGTGCCACACTCCGACTACAAATGGGCTGCCACTGTATACAGCCCATTGTGGGTAACTCACACCGTGTGATGCTGCCACTGTGTCTGTCTACCAGTCTCCACCGCCAAAATCGTCAAAGCCACCAACATCCCCACCACCATTGTCCATATCAACCCAATCACCACGGCCCCCTACCCCATTATCCATCGCCACCCAATCTCCTCCCCCACCATTCGCGTCTGTCACTGATGTGTAATCATCTGTCACGTTATTTGCCACATATGTGTTATTATTCTCCACAATAACAGTGTCACCGCCGCCATAGTAACCGCCGGGGCCGCCATAACCGCTGCCACCCCAACCACCACCGCCGCCCCAGCCATGATGATACCCTCCAAACATCGCATTCGAAACAGCACCGCCTATCATTGCACCACCTAATGCACCGGCACCTGCTGCTAATGCAGTCCCCATCATGCCACTGCCTCTGCCAGTACCGCTGCTGGCTGCCAGCTGCTGCTGCTGCTGCTGAACCAGCGGCAGCTGCTGCTGCTGCTGTTGTGGTTGAGGATACCCTGCAGGCAAAGGATAGCCAGCAGGGCTGGGATATGCAGCAGCAGCAGGACCAGCAGCAGCAGGTGGATCGCCACCTGGGGGAGGGTAGGCACCCGGAGGCCCATTATACCCCTGCTGCTGCTGAGGGTAAGGGCTTGGGTACGGCCCTGGCGGCTGCTGCTGCTGCTGCTGCGGTGGATAGGGGCTTGAGTATGCCCCTGCCGGTTGCTGCTGCTGCGGGTAAGGTCCTGAGGCAGGCTGCGAATACCCAGCTGCTGCTGCTGCGTAAGGCTGTTGGGGGATTGGCTGCATTGCGCCAATTGGCGGGTAGCTTGCAGGACCGGGCTGCGCCATGCCTGCTTGCTGCTGCTGCTGCTGCTGCTGTGGGTATGGGCTGGCGTAAGGGCTGCTGCTGCTGTTGGGATATGGTGTATTCGGTACTGCTGCTGGGTACGGGGACTGCAGGACAATAGAAAGCAGCACATGAGTTGGCAACAGGAAAGGCTTGTGCGGTTGCTCAGCGTTTTAGATGAATGCAAGCCCTGTCAAGCCCCTAATTTCAGCATATCCACTCTACCCAAAGCATGCTGTTGCTGGCGGTGCAGCCTGTGTATTCAAGCTGTCAAACATTGAGTGCCTGCCTTGATCAGTGTCGCAGGCAGGGCTAACGCCAGAGCAGCTACCACATTTGCAACACTGCTTGTCACTGCAACCTGACCAGCTAGCCTACCCTGCTTACACAAATCAAGACCTGGCATGACACCACCTTCATGTCATGTTTCTGGTACTACCGCGCTTCAAACAGTGCTGGCTTGATGGCACTTACGCACTTAAAACCATTTGCAGAGCCCAAAACTCGAGTTTCATCATGTGCAAGAACCCAAACATGTGCAAAACCCATCCAAGCCCATATGCTCACCTTGGCTGCTGCTGCCGGCAGTGCTGCAGCCAGTGTATCTGCTGTCACACTGGCGGTCACTTCCAGCTCTCCAGCCATGCCCTTCTTAGACATGACAGGTGCGTGGATGATGTCACCTGAACCTTGCGCAGTGTTGCTAATAACTGGTAGCCCGTGCATGATAACTGCAGCCTCAACCAGCCGGCTTGCTGCTACTGCCATGCTTCAAAACAGTTAAAAAATCCCCAAAACCCAACCAAGCCCATGTGCTCACCTTGGCTGCTGTTGCTGGGGGTACCGAGGCAAGTGTGTCTGCCACACTAGCTGTCACTTCAAGCTCTCCCGCCATACCCTTTTTAGACATGACAGGTGCGCATATGACGTCACCATTTGACTCCTGAATCTGCTCCAGTGACAGGGTGGCAGCTCCGATTGGCTCGTCACCTGCACGCAACAGCATTGAATAAAAATGATTTGTAACACATTTGTTGCTCCTGTCATGCTCTTTAGAGAGGGTCTTTCTGAAACATTATGCGACAGCGCTGCGTCCTTGTATGATTCTGGTTGAGTGAGGCAGGGATCAACGGGCTGGCATAGCTGTATACCATATTGTGTTGAACGCTGGTTATTCATGCTGCAGGTATGTAATGTGGCGTTCACAGGTAAGGTTCATTCAAGCACAACAAGATAGCAGCAATGGGGAGCTTAGTTGGTATAATGCATTGTAGTAATGTTAGCCGTGCGGGCGGTAGTTTGCAACTGCAGCCCACCTGTCAGGTTGTGCTTTGCGATGACCTCTATGCTGACTGTGTCGATGCCTGGGGGCAGATCGAGGCTGAAGATTTCGCCTAATGCGCAGTCGGTGCCAGCATCTGCATGCACAGACGACATCAACACAGCTGAAATGTGATGCTCCTACAGTGGCTCAAGAGTTCAACAGCATTGTGCTACAGTGTTACAAGATTGAAGGGATTCGACGCAACTGAGAAGCACGAGGGATCCCTGCGTAACACATGAAGAAGTTGCACACATTTTGGCACCCACCAGCAAGTCAGCCTGTATGCCTGCAAGCAATTAGTGATGCTGGAGGCAGCTGCCAGCCTAACCATATCCTTGCATGCACTGCTGCTGCTGCTGCTGCTACTTGCTGTAGCGTGTCAGATGCCTACGCACCTGGCACCACGTCTGATGTCCGTACTGCACTTCCAGCCACTAGCCTCAGGTACATGTTCTGCTTGGAACCAAAGGCAGCTGTGTTCTTGAGCCTGTGGGCTTTGAGCACTGCTTGGCAGCAGCAGCAGCAGTAGCAGCAGCAGCACAATCAGCAGCAGCGCAAGCATACTTGCATGAGTACAGGAGACAACGTGGTGAGACATTGCATGCTCACGTCGAACACAGTTGTGTTTATGTTGACCAGTGCATACACGCCAAACGGCAAAGATGCTGGGTTCCGTGACTTGCTGTCGCACCTGCTAAGCTCAGCTTGCCCATACTGCTTTGCATGCGCCTTTGATTATGTCTATTAGTTTTATACCCGATGTATGCGTGTGTAAAAGTAGAGGAAGGTCTCGAAGGAAGCGACGCGACAGTGTGTGTGAAGAGTTCGCCCGTTGGCTGAGCCGGGTCAAGGATTGCAGGACATGCAGGTGTTTCGCTGGAACTGAAGAACAAGTGCCCACTCTGACACTGAAGAACAAGTGAAAGGAGTTAGAAGTGTGACTAGTGGGAGCTGCTGACTAGGGTTTGATTACAGAAGTCGCAGGGAAGTCGCAAGAAGCCACGCCATGCAATCGCCCCAATCGTGTAGAACCGCCACGACCTGCAGCCTGCGATACTGAGTGCGATGGTCGCTTTATGCTGCACTGTCAAGCTTAGGACAGGGCCTACTATCTCGAATCCGTCCTGTAAGGGGGGGTGCCCTGTTTTCGACCACTTTGGAGTGTAGCGTGCACAGGTCACTGCAGGCTTTCAAACTTGGAACTAGCGTGCACAGATCACTGCATAGATACATTGCTCCGGATACAAGGAAGCAGGCGTGCTGGCGGTGCTTATTATGGCCACGGAGGTCACCGACATGGTTGAAAATTTCGACCAGTGGCGGTTTCTTCCTGAGCTGATAACTTGAACACATCGAACTCTCACTAAACAGTTTTAGCACTACACTCGACTGGAATTTGCCGGATTTGGGGCATGCAGGCCCTGTGACAGTGCGAAGTTCTTGCCCGAGCAGAAAAGTGCTAAAGCACGTGCACCAGCTCTGCCACCAGTTCAAGAACTGGTATTGCATCAGAAATGCTTGATTAGACGTATGAAACAGATTAAAGATGCTATGTGGTGTGTACAGCTGTAGAGGCAGCACAAGCAGGCATGACAGCAGCAGCATATGCCATCCAGCAAGCACATCACCCATCCAGATGAACAGCTCAGGGACCATGCCCAAATCGCATAAATCGAAGTTTTATAAGTGTATAAACTGATCCTGGGTCTCAGTTCTATGTGTTGACGTATGCTGTGCTCGCAAAGGGGGTGGTCGAAATTTGGGTCACACCTCCCCTGAAACAGGGGTCCGGGCTGTCACAACTTACGCCGCTGCAGCAGCGTAACACCACTCGAAACAACTAACTATTGATATTGATTGACGTTTGCGTCATTTTTGGCGATCGAAAAGCCTCACATCCGCCAAACTCAGAAGTGGTCGAAATCAGGAGGTTCGAGAGTGGTCAGGAGCAAGACTGTGCTCTGATGATGCACCAGAACACCACCACCATTAACACCTTCATGCAACCACAAACTGCACTGCAATCAGCTAAGCACAGTCAAAAAAACCATGCATGCCACTGCGTTTGTGCAAGCTGCACCAACGGGCTTTTGCTGGCAGGTGTGGCCGAGGTTTGGCCAAGACGGCTGTCTCCCGTGGGCGCAGCACACGTACACACGCCCCACACAGCTGACAAGCCGGTTACCAAGCTGCAGGATCTATGATCACGGGTAAGCCTGTGACAAACACCTGCTAACACGCGCAGTGACATTGACACACAAGTCCATTTTCGCAAGCTGCGTGCATGTATCTGGTGGCATGCAGATGCAGCACACAGCAATCGCCCTGTGCAACAAACAAACAACAGAATGTGATGTTCCCCATATGCAAGCGAATATGCTTTGAGTGGCACACACGGCAGCAAATCAGCCGGCTGCTTGCAGACTGGACTGCATCTTGCAGCAGCCAGGTATGTACATGCAAGCAGACTGTCCCCAAAGAAAATGCCAGCATTCACTCCAGCGTTCCTTGAATTGCTAAGTTCATGCTGTATCAGCCGCTGCTGGCTCAAGTTCAGCCACCTGTCAAAATGCTGCGGTGCCTTGTGGCTCTCTCAATCAGCAAAAGCCTGCTAGAACCAGCGCCACCAGATCAGCCCAAACGTCAGCAGTCCCACAGTGCCCTGCAGCAGACCGCACAGAACATAAAGCAGGGCCGATGGCGTCGATGCTATGGCTTGATTGAAAGATACAATGATGAAGGCACACAACATAGAGCAGCATTGTTGTGACTGAGGTGTGTCTGGGATGACTGTGCTGTTGTCGTGCTGTGATGCTCGGGTCGCAGCTGGCAGAGGCACATCAGCATGCAGCACATCAGCATGCTGATCACGCAGTCTAGAGTCCTGGTTTGACGGCTGCACAAGGAGCGATAAAGACACATAAGCCCTGCTAGCTACTGCCCAAAGCGCCGATTGTCACTAGCTGTCACACTTCTACATGCAGCTCTGTGCTGAGTGTGCATCAGCCCAGTACGACACACATGAGATGCAATTGCTTAGCCGCCTCTCAAGGGCAGTGCCCAGTCATCCAAGGCACTGCCAGAGACTTTGGACGTAGCATCGACGCAATAACGCAGCTTCAGCGGCGTCAACTGAAGCAGCTGTGCTGTCAAGTTGTGCATATTGAATGCAAGATTGACTTAGGAGCTTCAGTTCGTCGGTTGCTATTTGTATCACTCTCACCATGCCGCCCAATGCCAGGTAGACATCAGCTCTGTGTCGCCGCTCGATCATGCGCAGCACGCTTTCGCCCATGCCGACGCTATTCAGCACGTCCAGCATCTTCTTCTGCGCCCGCTGCACTCAGCAAAGCAACATGAAGCGCAGCACAGCACAGCAAAAACAGCTGTTTGTTGGAATGCCAATTGCTGCATGGTACGAGATGCCCACACTGTTCAGCTCATTCAGCATCTTTGTCTGTGCCCGCTGGACTCAGCAAAGCAACACGATGCACAGCACAGCAAAGGCAGGAATTCAGAGCTGTTGATGTCGCCGATTGCTGTGGCGCGACATGCCCACGCTGTGCAGCACATCCAGCACCTTCTTCTGCGCCCTCTGCATTCATTGAAGCAACAAAATATGCAACACAGCAAAGGCAGGTGATCAGTGCTGTTGATGATGACGATTGCTGCATGGTACGACATGCCCATGGTGTTCAGCACATCCAGCATGTTCTTCTGCGCCCGCTGCACTCAACAAACCGATACGAAGCGCAACACAGCACAGCAAAGGCAGGTGTTAGCTAATAATGCGAATTGCTGCAGGGTGCGACATGCCCACGCTGTTCAGCACATCCAGCATCTTATTCTGCGCCCGCTGCGACATGTTTGCCAGGATGCTGCCTCCCTGCTCAACCATGACTGCTTTGAATAACCCATCACAGCAGCCACCACCGTACTTGAAGCACTGTGCAGGCGTCTCCACTCCTCCACAATGCTGGCGGGCAGACACGTGCCCAACCACACACAGTTGTATCAGTTGCTGCAAAAACACCTGCAGGGAACCTCACCTTTATCCGCTCCCGGTTCTGCGACATGTTTGCCAGGATGCTGCCCCCTGCTCAAACATCTCAGCCATCATGCGCCGCGAGCGTGTCACATGGCCCATCACTGCAGCCTCCTCGTCCATCGCGTCTTTTATCTGCCGCCCCACTTCTGCTCTAGCCAACCACAGCGCCAGACTACAGACACGCAGCCTAACTCCAACTACACGCAGCTGTATCAGCCGCTGCAGAAACGCTCACCTTTATCCGCTCCCGGTTCTGCGACATGTTTGCCAGGATGCTGCCTCCCTGCTCAAACATCTCGGCCATCATGCGCCGCGAGCGTGTCACATGGCCCATCACTGCAGCCTCCTCGTCCATCGCGTCTTTTATCTGCCGCCCCACTTCTGCTCTAGCCAACCACAGCGCCAGACTACAGACACGCAGCCTAACTCCAACTACACGCAGCTGTATCAGCCGCTGCAGAAACGCTCACCTTTATCCGCTCCCGGTTCTGCGACATGTTTGCCAGGATGCTGCCTCCCTGCTCAAACATCTCAGCCATCATGCGCCGCGAGCGCGTGACATGGCCCATCACCGCAGCCTCCTCGTCCATGGCGTCCTTTATCTGCCGGCCCACTTCTGCTCGAGCTAGCAGCTCCTCTCGGTCTGCTGCTTCCCGCTGCCGTGCAACTTGCCTGCAGGCAGGCAGGTGTGCAGGTGTGCGATGTGTGTTTGTAGTTGGGTATGAGCAGCGGGATCTTGCCGTGCTGGTGGGAGCATGTACAAACGGTATAAATGCAAAAATGGTTGGTTTCCTTGCAGGAACTGTTGCACTGCTAATGCGGTGCCGTCCAGAGAACGCCGTCAGGTGTGCTGACTCAAGTATACTGGTATGCATCTGCGCAGCTAACACACTCTGTACACCCTGCTGTTCTGGTGCATGAGTAGGGCACTAGGGTTGGCCCTAACATATACTCCGTTGCTGTTCTGCTGCTGCTGTTCTGCTGCTTTACACAATGCTGCGCACGCACCTCCCGCCGAAGCGATCCAACGATTGCCGCAGAAAGTCTGCTTCATCTGACACTTGCTCCACTTTCCTGCAAGCACACCGCAAACAGTCGCGCAACGTGACGTGACGTGGCGGGCAACAATCCAGAATGCTGTTCATGAGGACCACATGTGCCTGCAAAGCCTGCTGCTGTTGCGCTGACAAAGGGCTTGCGGGTGCCTTGGCACACGTGCCAGCCTCTGGGACGTGCGTGGTGCATGACCCCAATGATAACCCGAGTTGTTGTCCGAACCTGCTGACCACAGCTGTACCAATTGAGCAGCTGCACACCAGCATGCTGCCGGCAAGACATGCCTAACGCTCACATGCAGGAACCTCACACAAACAAGCAGCCTGCTGGTGTTACAGTAGCACTGCTGATGATCATACTGCGCTTGCACTTGCCTCTTCCATACGTCGTGCTTTGCTGTTTGCTGCCGCACCAGCGCCATGCGCCATGAGCTGTCCAGCTCCCTGCTTATTCTCTGCAAGCATAGACCGAATCGAGACAGCAGCCATCTCAGGTTGCTTGAAGCCCTAACGTACATGCGCCATGCTATGTCAAGAACAGTCTCGTTGCTATGGCATGTTGTGCTCTTGTTGAAGCATGCAGCGCAGCAGCACACAGCAACAGCTAACCGCTACAACTGCTGCTTCGCCTGCTGTGCTGCGCACACCTGCAGCTCTGCAAGCTTTTGCTGCAGGTCCCTAGCCAGAGTTGACGGATCTCCAGGCCCTTCTCCATGCTGCAAACGCACAGGACATTGACTCAGATGCACAGCTGCTTCCTGGGTAGCTTCCAGTGTGTACTGTCTGTGGGACATGTAGCTCAGATGCTGCATACCTCTATCGACTCTAATCTGCCTAGGCCTGCTCTCAATGCCAATATTAGTTTCGTGGCTCGTGCGTGCAATCCAGGTAAGTCACTCATGTCGTTCAGTCAGTACTGCTGCTGCTGCTACCATGAGCCTGATCGACAAGCATGCAATTTTAACAGCACAGTCACATTTATTAGATTTGTGCGTTCAACTTGGCACTCCAGCACGTCCATTCGTCGCATGCTTGTCATGTAACGGTCCACCCTCGAGGTCAAACCCCCGTGTCAGCTGCTCCTCCTGGAGCGCCTAGTATCGGTATCGATGATCGCTGATGTCCGGCGTTGCACATCTAGTAGTGTTGCTTTCGAACATGCTGCCACAGACACGACAGCCCAGCCCACAACCGGAATGAACTGTGCTGCTTGATGGCTCCAGTAGTGTCGGCAACCATGGGAGAACAAATATACATTGAACTCGCAGAAATGTCGGTTGAGGGGCCGTTGAGGCTCTGGATGGCGGAGAACTGCCACATGTGCAGACAGTAGAGCTGCTCAACGAGCTAGGCGCAGGATGCAGTTGCAGGCAGGCAACAATGATGAGCAGCGTGGCTTTGCCAACGCCAGAAATGCAAAGCTGCACCATATGGCCAAGCAAAAGAGGGTCAGCAAGGGAGGACAGGCTGCTAGGCTCAGTAACCACCATAAGCCAGTGCTGCTGTCGTCAGTGCTGGCACAGACCCCACAGATGTTCGACAGCTTCAAGGTAAAGCTACTTCTCAACACATCAAACAGCGAGATCACGGAAATCATCCCCTTGATGCATGGTGTTGTGTGCTGCAAGCTGCACGCACCACACACGCCTATCTACACAGCTCTGCAGCAGTTTGCAGCCAGCAGAACAATGCTGGGGGCTGGATTGCAGCCACTGCAGCAGTTGCTGCAAACCAGCAAACGGCGCATCCTCAGCATCAATCAGCAACAGCGCCAGCCTGCTCTAGTCCCTTCAGTGTGTAGCCAGCAGCTGCTTTGTACTCGACGTACCAGTTCACCAACCCATGATTTCCTGCGCATCTGCCACCACCCGCAGGTTGCTTGTGTGGAGCGGTACCTCACGCAAATTGATGAGCTACCAGAGCAGTACCGCAGCGCAGAGGTGGTGTACCTCAGCCGCAACTCGCTGCGCAGCCTTGCAGGAATCCAGCAGTTCCCCTGCCTGCGTGTGCTGTCAGCTTCAGACAACCTGCTAGAGGATATTGAGCAGCTGCGGGTGCTGGAGGCATGCCCAAACTTGCAGGTAATGCGCGGCTGACATGCAACTGGCGGTACTTCAATGCATTGTGCTCCTAGTAGCAGCTGACACCTGACGCATGGCAATCCACAGGGAAACTGCTGTGCAAGAAATGGTGAGTAACCTTGGCCGACATGCAGCATCTGTTGGGGTTTGCAAGCAGCAGGGGGGGGCGTACTTGCTGCTATGTGTTGCTTCAAAAACTTTGCACCTGCATGGGCTGCTGCTTTGTCGTAGCACTTGCATAACTGCGCCATGTGTTGGCATGGCGGCTGTGTTCCGCAGGTGGCCAGCTTTGAGCGCAACCCGCTTGCCTGCCTGCCCAACTACCGCAACAAGCTGATGCAGCTGCTACCGCGGCTGCAGATGCTAGACGGCCAGGGCATCAGCGGGCAGGATAGGCAGCGTGCAGGAGCAGCGCTGAAGCAGGAGGCAGCATGCATGGCTGTCATGCTCAGCAACGCATGCATGGTCCACAAGCTGGTGAGCTGCTTTTTCCTGTGCAGCAACTTGTCGCCTTGCGCAGCAGGGTAGCTGTTGTAGGTGTCTACAGTGCTGTGCATTAGCTGCGTGAGCATTGTACATGGCACACGAGCTCTAAGCAGCAGCGCAAATGAAATAGCTCCCATGTAGCTAGTGGTTGTGTATCAGCAGCAGTGATGGCAGCTGCCTGCATTGCTGGCAGAGAGCAATCAACGCAGCAACAGCGCAGGCAGATGCAGCTAGAGAATAGAATGCGCATCAGCACCCAGGTAGCTCACATTTCCGTCCGTGCAGGCGCGCACTGCGGAGCTGCTGCAGCTGCATACAGAGCTGCGCCGCACGCTGTTTGGCTCCTCCAGCATACTGGCCAGGACCATCCTGCCCAGTGCCATCCCGCTGGACCTGCTGAAGTTCCTCAAGCTGTGGGACTATGAGGGAGGGCTGTCACCAGCGGTGAGACAGCAGACATTTGCATGCTGCATTCTGCTCGGTGCCATTCCACTGGACCTGCTGAAGTTCCTCAAGTTATGGGACTATGAGGGAAGGCTGTCACCAGCGGTGAGGCAGCACACATTTGCATGCTGCATTCTGCTCGGTGCCATTCCACTGGACCTGCTGAAGTTCCTCAAGTTATGGGACTATGAGGGAAGGCTGTCACCAGCGGTGAGGCAGCACACATTTGCATGCTGCATTCTGCCTAGTGCCATTCCGCTGGACCTGCTGAAGTTCCTCAAGCTGTGGGACTATGAGGGAGGGCTGTCACCAGCGGTGAGGCAGCACACATTTGCATGCTGCATTCTGCTCGGTGCCATTCCACTGGACCTGCTGAAGTTCCTCAAGTTATGGGACTATGAGGGAAGGCTGTCACCAGCAGTGAGCCATTGAATCAGCACACATTCATGCATGCTGCATCGTACTTTTTGGGTCTATTGTCATCTGGTGTGAGCTGGTGGTGTAGTGGGCAGGCATGTGCACGCTATGGTGAATCCCAACCGTTGAGCATTGGTTAGGCGTTGCAGCGGAAGGGGCTCCACACCATTCTTTCTAAATATTGTCAATGCTGCTTCTGCTGCAGGACCGCCGCATCATTGATGATGCACTGACGCGTGAGGTGGTGCGCGTGCACAGGCAGCTGCAGCACGCAGCCATGCAGCTGAAGGGCCCAGCACAGCTGCCAGCACTGCAGGCCTGGGATGCAGCCTTCTCACAGGTAGGCAGCAGTTGTATTACCAGCAACATGCAGCAGAACGACCCTTCAAATCTGCTGCATATCAGCCCCAAGATTGCTCAGCTGCTGATGACCTGATGCACGCTGATGTCATGATAGGTCACGGCGTACGCGGTGCAGTTGGGTATAGCTGAATGTGACGTGTCTGATGTTTGCATTGCACCTGCTTGCAGGTGATGCTGGCACAGCAGCGCACCATCATTCAGCTGGTGGAGCTGGTCAACGTGCTGCATTTGCGTTGGTCTCACGTGCCTGACTTGCTGTTCCAACTTGCACTTGCAGGTGATGCTGGCGCAGCAGCGCACCATCATTCAGCTGGTGGAGCTAGGTCATGTATGCTGCATTTGGGCTTGTTTCACGTGCTTGACTTGCTGTTCCATCTTGCTCGTGCAGGTGATGCTGGCGCAGCAGCGCACCATCATACAGCTGGCTCAGCTAGCTCTATGTATGCTATGTTTGGGCTTACCTCATGTGCTTGACTTGTTGTTTTCCGTTGCCCCTGTAGGTGATGCTGGCGCAGCAGCGCACCATCATTCAGCTTGTGGAGCTTGTTCTATGTACTCTATGTTTGGGCTTACCTCGCTGCTTCACCTTGCACCTGCAGGTGATGCTGGCGCAACAGCGCACCATCATTCAGCTTGTGGAGCTAGTCAACGTACTGCATGACGAGGCAGCACGGCTGGTGGCAGCACTGACACGCAGCAGGTCCCCAGGCAGCGTGCTGCATGTTGGCTTACTTCGTGTGCTTGACTTGCTGTTCCATTCTGCACCTGTAGGTGATGCTGGCACAGCAGCGCACCATTATTCAGCTTGTGAAGCTGGTCAACGTGCTGTGTTTGCGCTCGTCTTGCGTGCTTGATTTGCTGTTCCTACTTGCATCTGCAGGTGATGCTGGCGCAGCAGCGCACTATCATCCAGCTTGTGGAGCTAGTTGATTGTATGCTATGTGTGGGCTTACCTCGCGTCTTGACTGACTTGCTGTTTAAACTGGCACTTGTAGGTGATGCTGGCGCAGCAGCGCACCATCATTCAGCTTGTGGAGCTAGTCAACGTGCTGCATGACGAGGCAGCACGGATGGTGGCAGCACTAACACGCAGCAGGGCTCCAGGCAGCCCCAGCAAGCATGAGCTGGAGCAGCAGGAGGACGCGCAGCAGCAGATGGCACAGGAGAGGTGGGCCCCCTCAGTTGCCTGCGCAGTGTTTTGACGGAAGTAGCTGCGTCAACTGCCAGCACAATCTGCTGTTGAAGGCTTCAAGATTGCTGTGTGAGCCGTGCAAAGTTGCGGCTTGAGTTCCTGCCTTCACTCCTAACGAACCTAGCCCGGCCTGACCCAACACTTCTGTTTTGCTGTCATGCTGCCCTGTTTGGTATTGGTATTGGTGCTGCTGCCTGCAGGGAGGGCCTCATTGTCGACCTGCGTGATGCTGCACTGGAGCTGGCTTGACTTGCTTGCTTCACTTTCAATGAGCCTAGCCTGGTTGATGCCAACACCTTTGCCCTGCTGCTGCGCTGCTGCCCTGTTTGTTATTGGTTCTGCCTGCAGGCAGGGCCTCATTGTTGACCTGCGTGATGCTGCACTGGAGCTGGCTGGAGTGCTGGCCAGCAGAGCACAGATGGTGTTAGATGACGGCAACACACTCAGCAGCAGCATGCCCGCAAGCCCACAGCAGCAACAGCAGCAGCAGGTAGCTGGGTTGTCGCAGGCGCAGCAGCAGCAGCTGCTGGCGCAGCAGATGCAAGAGCAGCAACAGCAGTTGATGTTGCTGCAGGAGCATAAGGAGCTCTACCAGCAGCAATATGTACAACAGCAGCAGCACACGCAGCAGGCACAACAACTGCCTCTGCAGTCTCCGCAGCAGCAGCAGCAAGCCCAGCAGATCATAGATCAGCAGCAGCGCTTGCACATGGCACTACAAGAGCAGCAACTGCCGTCCTTTCCGCCGTCTCCAGCACAGCTGCGGCAGCCCAAGCAGCAGCAGCAGCAGCAGCCTGGATCAGCGCAGTATGTCAAGCCGCCAAAGCGGACATCAGGGGCGGGATCGCTAAGGTTGCGGCCACCAAAGCAGTCTCCAGCAGCAGCTGCTGCTGCTGCTGCTCAACCTGCTGCTGCTGGTCCACCTGCTGCTGCTGCTGCTGCTGGGCTTGGCCTGGATGCTGCTCAAGCTGCAGGGCTGAGGTTGAGCCCTATCAAGACAGCAAAGCAGCAGAGGAGCCATGGCAGCCCTAGCGACGTACGTGCGCCAGCACTCATTGCAGCTGAGGCATCTGCTGGTGCTGTGGTAGGCGAGGGACAGCCTAGTGGGCAGCATGTGTTGACCCTGGCGCAGCAGCAGTACTGGCAGGCAGGGCAGGTGCAGAGCCCCACTGCTGGTGCGATGGTAGGCGAGGGGCAGCTTGGTGGGCAGCATGTGTCGCTCGTGCAGCAGCAGCAGCAGTACTGGCAGGCAGGGCAGGTGGCTGAGCCCCAGCTGCAGCCGCAGCAGGACTTGCACAGCCCCACTGCAAGGGGCTCACCTGGTACACCGCTGAGCCCTACAGCGCAGCGGCTGCTGCAAATTGCAGCTATGGTGACCGCACAGCAGCAGCAGCAGCAGCAGCAGCAGCAGGTGTTGCCCTGGCCCTGGCCTGGCCAACAGCAGCAGCAGCAGCAGCGACAGTACCTACAGCAGAATGCAGCAGCAAGTCACATGGTCCACAGCATGCAGCAGCAGCAGCAGATGCCGCAGGGCTGGATACAGCAGGAGCAGCCAGTGTTAGCTGGAAGATACAGCTCTATGGCTGCACTAGATCCAGCAGCAGCACCTGTAGCAGAGGACTCTGGTGACTCAACAGAGACGATGCCAGGTGAAGAGGTGCTGCTGGCTGCAGGCATGGCCCCTGCACCAAAGCCACCAGCACAAACATCACCAGCATCGCCAGGGCTTGTGCTGCCGTTCTCGTCGCCTGGCAGGCTGTCAGCAGATGCAGCCGCAATGGACCGCTGCAGCAGCGGCAGGCGCAGCACACCACCAAGTGGAGCTGAAACGGCAGCTTACTTCTCCGGGTCTGAGCAGCAGCAACACCACCAGCAGCAGCAGCAGATAGCAGCCACACAGTCCCTGCCGTCTTATCCCATGTACCAGCAGCAGCAGCAGGATGTGCGCCATTCGCAAACAGGCTCTATGCTGCAGCTGCCGCAGGACCTTGCACAGCTGTCACAAACTGGCATGATGTACGAACACATTGAACGGTTCACTCCATTAGGCAGCAGCAGCTCTCGCCCAGAGTCACCTGCTGCAGCAGCAGCAGCACCACAGCATAGTGAACTGGGCAGGGGCAGTTCCCAGGCAGCCCTAGCAGCTGCCAACCTGGCTGCAGCATGCGCGGCCAGTAGCTGCAGCAGTGTAAATAACCCTGCTGTGGCAGCACAGGCAGCGGCGGGTGCTAGCAACCGGTCAGCTGCATACTTGAACAGCAGTGACCAGCAGCTCCCGGCCCTGCAGCAGCAGCAGCAGCAGCAGCTGGGAGTGCCAATCGCAGAGAGCCTGGAAGCAGCACTGCTGCAGGCAGCGTGGCAGCAGCAGCAAGAGCTAGCAGCACAGCAGCAGGCTGCAGGCGACAGTGGCAGCGGCTCTGGGTCCCCTAACACGGAGGATTCATCCTTCTACACTGTCAACTCGCTAGCACCTGGCAGCGCACGTGTGTCAGCAGATGGGCAGCTGCTGATGATGGCACCTGGGGCGATGGCTGCATTTGCTGCTGGTGCTGCTGCTGCTGGCAGTGGATTTGCAGCTGCAGCAGTTGCAGGAAATCAAGAAGACGCATCAGATGGTGAGGATGATGCTGATGTAAATGTAGCTGCCATGGTGGCGGCAGCTGAGTCAACAGCCAGGCACCTGTTTGCAGTGCAAGATGTGCCGGGGTCTTGTGGCTTCTTTAGCCCTTATGGAATGGAGCGGCCAGCCGTGTACGGCAATGCGGCAGTAGCAGGCACGGCAGCCGCTGGTACTAGCAGGTTTGCACCACAACAACCAGGGAGCGGGAGCATGTTTATTCCTTGTGGATCAACAGCAGCAGCAGCAGGTGAAGCAGCAGGCTTGCAACCTGGGGCAGCAGCAGCAGCACCGGATTTGCAGGGTAGCAACGCATTGGCTGCTGCTGGTGAGGAGTTCAGCTTTGCCATGGCAGGCTCTGGAACCTCATCCCCTGAGAGCTGCCAACCGGCTGCCGCTGCACAGCAGCAACAGCAGCACCAGGCAGCCCAACAGCAGCAGCGGCAGCTGCTGTGGTCACTTCTTAGTGATGCAGAGGACTCAGCAGAGGTACTGCCCAGTGCACCGGCAGCTGGCAGCCTCACAGCTGCACCACTACAGCCCCAGCCTGCAGGTTCACCAAGGAAAGCTGCCTCGCCAGCAGCACTGCTAGCTGACAGCCCAAGGAACAGCCTCACAGGCCAGGTGATTGCCGCAGGAACAGCAACAGCAGCAGAACAGCCAGCAGCAGGGATGGTGAGCTTGGATCGGACGCTGCCGGTGATACCTGAGGTGCCAAGCCCCAGGGGGAGCTTTACCGCTGCTCTTGCTGCTGCTAGTCCTAGTACGCGCGTCATGAGCAGGGACGGCAGTAGGCCCAGCAGCACATTTAGCAGCGAGGATTTGAGCACGCTGCGGCCACTGCAGGTGATACCTGAGGTGCCAAGCCCCAGGGCGAGCCTTGCTGCTGCCCCTGCTGCTGCTAGTCCCAGTACTCGCGTTGTGAGCAGGGATGGCAGTAGGCCCAGCAGCACAGTAAGCAGCGTGGATTTGAGCCTGCTGCGGCAGCGGCTGTTTGACTCAATAGCAGTGTCAAGCTCCATGGATGTCCAGGGGGGTGTGGGGCTTGGCGTACACCGGTTGGCTGCAGCAGTGCAGCTGCAACAGCAGCAGCAAGCAGCTGGGGCGGCGGCTGCGCTGGCAGCGGCTCAGCAGCAGCAGCAGCAGCAGCAGCTTGTCCAGCAAGCAGCCACGCAGCAGGATCAGCAGCAGCAGCAGCAGCAGGGTGAGCAGCAGCAGGCTGAGCAGCAGCTGATGCTGGTCCCGCAGCAGCCAGCAGAACTGGTACTGCCGCCGGGGCCTGGCTCATCTATTGTGGCATGCTCAGCAACTGGCAGCAGTAGCCCTGTGGGCAATGGCTCAGCAGGTGCAAAACGGGTGACACTGGATGACTGGAATCTGCAGCCACAGCAGCAGATCATGGGCCAGCTACTGCAGCAGCTGCAGCAAGGGCAGTTGCAGCTGTACCAGCAGCAGCTAGCGGCAGCAGGGCCACAACAGCAGCTGGCACGAACGCAGTCGCACCAGCAGACGTTGGAGCAGCAAGCGCAGCAGGGTGATGCAGCAGCAGTAGCATTGAGGAGGGTGCGCAGTGCTGAGTCTTCACTCAGTGGCGTTTCACTCATTGCCAACTTGCCTTCTGCAGCACCTAGCTCAAGGACAGCTGCTGTAGCAGGCTCTTCTGTTGCAGCAATCAGCTCAACTGTTGCTAGCACCCCTGCAGGCAGTAGTGCACCTGGGTCAATCGGTCAAGCAGCAGCACTGCAGCAGCAGGCGCTGCTAAGGCATGCATTGGCTGGCCTTGACCCGCAAGCTGCTGCTGCACTTGCAGCTGCTATGACAGCTGCCTCGACAGCTGCAGCATCTACTGCTGGCAGTCCGTTTACTGGCAGTGCAGGGACCACATTGTTAGGCCACTCAGGACCTGCGGCACCTGCAGCAACAGCAGGGGCAGCTGCACTTGATCTACATGCTGCGGCTGCTGCAGCGGCAGCAGCAGCGGCTGCATCCACAGCTGCCCAGTCAACAGCTGGCAGCAAAGCAACAGGCAGCAGCAGCGCGCCAACAACAGCAGAGCTCATGGCCCTGCCTGCGGCGCTGCTTGCTGCTTTACAGCCAGTCTTGGCTGCGACAGATAGCACAGGCAGGAACAGTGTAAATGGTGAAGCACAAGCATCCATAGAAGCACATGATGCTGGCACGTGGACACCAGGCAGCAGCTCTGTACAAGGCCCAGGCAGCACAGCAGCAGCAGCAAGGATTTCAGCAGCTGGCAATGTGGCAGCTGGTGTGGTGGCTAGCCCCCCAAGGTCCCCTAGAGATAACAATTCTAACAGTCTAACAGGTGATGGATTTGGGCTGCTGACTAGGCAGCTTGCTGGCGTAGTGCTGCCAGCAGCAGCATCTCCCCTGCAACCTGCATTGCAGGCAGGTCGCAGCAGTGCAGCCGAAGCTACTGCAGCAGTGGCAGCAGTTGTAGCAGCAGCAGCAAGTGCCGGCAGCAGCTCAGGCAGGCGGCCCAGCACAGCAGTGCCAGCACCTGAGAGTATGGGGACTAGTACTGCCCCTGCAGCAGGCACAGGCGTGCGTCGTCCAAGCAGTGAGGGTGCAGCAGCTGCAGCAGCAGCGTTAGCTGTGGGCAGGCCTGCCTCACCTGGGGAGCGCAGAGCTGCGCTGCTGGCTGAGCTGCAGGATCGGCTGGTGAACTTGGCTGTTGAGAAAGCCGCACTCGAAAAGGAGCTGGAGATGGGCAGGGGCCAGCTGCAGCATCTGCAGCACAAGGTGGGTATACGGGGATGCATGGGTTGATCAGGAGCACACATGCATGTGTCATGTTTTCATGTCAAAGTGCAGCATGAGGATGGATTGCTACGTTAACGATACAGTTACACTGCACCTTGCTGGCGGTGTTGGGCAATGCAAAGTGTTGAATCGCTGCATGTGCGTTCGTGTTCAGTCAATCCACCAGAGCGCTTTGGCCTGCTGTGCTCTGTACATTGCAAGCGCGCTGTGCTGGCCACTGCGAGCCTCTCATTGGCCCCTGAAAGGGGTTCCCACTCCTGGTTCAGTGAAGCCTTTGAATGTTATGTAATGCAATGCTGATATCTTTCTGTCACGTGTTGATAATGTGCACAATTGGGGTGGCTCGTACCATACAAGATGGTGACCAGACCCACACGTAACTAATCCCTCTCAACTGCTGTGCTGCAGGCTGTGCTGAGTGAGCAGCTGGAGGCAGCGCTGCAGCAGACGCAGAGCAGCCTGCAGGCCACTGAGCACATGCTGCAGCAGACGGGAGGCCTGGCGGAGCAGCAGGCACAGCAGAATGAGCAGCTACGAGCACAGGTTGAACAGGTGAGCACATAGAACAACTGTTACTTGCTGCGGCTTATCGAATACATCATGGGGTGATGAAGCTGAGTATTGTCCTGGTTTTAATCGCAGTGATGATTGCAGCAATCAACTGCTGCAATATCGACACAGTCTTCCTGTTGGCGGCCCGCATGCTTGCTGGATGAACCCGTCTGCTTGGGTTGTGCTAATGCTCGTGCAGGTGCAGGCTCAGCTAGCGGCTCAACAGGCACAGCAAGCCCGACAAACAGCAGCAGAAGCACTGGCGACATCCTCCCTCTGCCGCCGCATCCTGCGTCATTACAGAGAAGCAGCAGCAGCCTCATTAGCTTGGCGGCACTTGAAAGTGCAAGCCAGCCAGCACAGTCAGCAGGCTTTGCAGCGGCGAGCAGTGCGGTTGTGGAAGAGTGCTGCAGCAAGGGAGCGGCAGCTGCTAGTGCTGCAGATGCGGCGGCAGCAGCTGCAGAGGCGTGCAGTAATGACGGCGTGGCTGCAGCTGGTGCTAATGCAACGGTGAGCTGATCAGTGTCCTTCATGTTGCTTGGGTTGTTTCCAGCATGTGGCAGGCGATGCGATGGTGCATAATGTGGAATGCATATTCGCGTTGGCGCTGACATGCGGCACAAATCTGCGCTTCATTCATCAGCAGGTGGTTCAACAACAACGATTCAAACTGCACTTTCACTGCTGCCTTGTACACACAGCATGTCATTTGCCACAGCAGTATGCATCTCTCGCTGACCAGAAACGCCTTGCTGTGCATGCAGGCTGACTGTGGCTCAAACGAACGCAGCAGTAACCCACTGGGCGGCACGCTGCTGCCGCCGCGTGCTGTCCCACTGGTGCTTCTACGCTCAGCAAGCAAAGCAGCTAGGTGTGCAGCTACCCTCCTCACCTTCTTCATGCTCAGATGCAGAGCAGCAGGACCAGCAGCAGCAGTTGCGACAAGGAGCTGGATTCTTCGCAGGCAGCAGCAGCAGCGTACACAGGCGCAGTGCAGCAGCTGCCAGCTATGCAGCTAGGGATGATGGCGCGAGTGGTTTTACTGCAGCAGAGCTGTCACGCAGCTGGAGCAGCCAGAGTGCGGCACTCAAGCAGCAGCTGCAGGACTCACGGCGCTCCAGGTCTTTGTCACTGTCCATTGAGCTTCCAAGCAGCCAACAGCAGCAGCAACAGCAAATGCGCAATGGCATGCTATATGCACAGCCAGCTAGATCACCTGCATCAGCAAATGCAGATGTAGCAAGCACAGCAGCGAGCCCTAGGGCTAGCAGCCAGCAGGGCAGCTTGCGATCACTGTCTGCAATGCTGAGCCCAGTACTGTCCAGGACTTCTGTCAAGCAGCAGCAGCAGTGCCAGTCTAGAGTCAGCAGAGCAGCTGACTCGGGCTCATCCAGTGACAGTGAAGTCAGTGCTCGGCTGGCTCCTGCTGTCAGCAATGCAGGCACGCTGTCAGCTAGCGATGCTGTAGTTGCGGCTGCCTGGGCAGATCTTGCTGGCAGCAAGAGGATATCTGGCCAGCCGAGTAGACAGAGCAGCAGAAGCATGATGTTGGAAGCAGAGGAAGCAGCGATGGTAGCGATGTCACCGCGCGCATCGCAGCAGCAGCAGCAAAGTCCTAGGCTGTCACCTTGGGGTATACCAGCAGCTGCCAATACACCTGATGCAGCAGCAGCAGCAGCGGTGAATGCACTGCCCAGCAGTTCTCGAGTCAGCTGGCAGCAGCAGTCAGTCAGCAGCCCCCGCGGCAGCTCAATGCCCGCAGCGTCAGACTTACAAGATGCTGCAGCGCTGCTGCGCAGGGCATCACAACAATCTGCAGCCAACAGCCCCAAGTCAGCCACTTGGTTTGACAATTATATTGCTGGCACGGCGGGACGCAGCATACACCAGCAGCAGCAGCAGCAGCAGTCATATCCTGTTGCCAGGAGCTCCAGCCGCCATCTGAACCTCAGCACTGGCAACTTGCAAGAGACGCTGAGCAGGCAGCAATCCCTAAGCTTAGGATCAGGATCAGCAAGGCTACCTGCAGCATCAGCAGCAGCAGGTGCTAGTGTGCCAGCCGAAGTGCAGCGAAGCTTCCTGGGGTTGGCTAGGGCTCAGAAGCTGCGCAGGCGCTGGCTGCTGGTAAAGGTCTGGAACAGGTGGCAGCAGCTGCTGCAGGTGAGAAATACGGCTGTGTCAGCCACGGCAAGAGGTGGTGTGATTGTTGCAAGTGATTGCTGCTGCCTGGTCTGTTGACTGCTGCTGCAGGCCTGGGATTTTCATACCTTCTATAAGGCAGCAATTGATGGCAGAAGCTCCTGTACATGTGGTGGGGTGTACAGCATAGCACAAGGTGTTTAGACGATTCCAGCTCGGTGCTTTCTTTGGGTAATATGCGTATTCTGCTGTTTCAACTGGTGTCAATGGAGGTATATGCTGCAGTGTGTATGACTCTGCGCATGCCTCGCCATCACCCTGCGTGCCTCTTGTTGTGCTTGCAGGTTCGGGATCAGCAGCAGCTTCGGCTGGCAGCTGCAGCAGTGCACTTCAATCGCTGCTGCAAACGCAAGGCGCGGTCAGCCTGGCAACATCATGTGCATCAAGCATGCATTGACCGGGAGCATCCCGAAGGTGCAGACGAGCCAATGCTGCTGCATCTGGCCTTGCAGCACCGCCGCATGAAGCAGCAGGTGCTGCTGCTGCGTATCATGCAAGCCTGGTGGCTGCAGATGCATCGCGCCGCTGCAGCACGCAGGACAGCAGACAGCATGGCAGCAGAGCGGCAGCGCTGGCTACTGCAGCAGGTGCTGCAGCAGCTGGCTCGCCATGTGCAGCACCGCATACACAAGAAACATCAGCAGCAGCGGGCTGAGCAGTTCTGCACTGTGCAGCTGTTGCGCAGCTGTTGGTTTGTTTGGAGCCAAGGGGTTGCAGAGGCGCGCGTGAACGCTTCGCAGCGGGTGCAGCAGTCGCAGCAGGTGGCGCTGCGAGTTGCGCTGCGCTGGCAGCGGCTATCAGCAGCGGCAGCTGCAGCTGAGACTCGGAGTTTCTGGCTGCAGCAGCTGCAGACACGGCGAGAGCGACGCTTGCTGTCAAGCTGCTTTGTGAAGTGGCAGTGCTTGACGTTGCAAGACGGCAAAGCTGCCAAGGCAGAGGAGCTCTGTCAGGCACAGCAGCAGCTGTTGGTGCTGCAGCAGCAGGAGCAGCAGGAGCAGCAACAGGTTGTTGGCTTGGGAGAGTTGCAGCAGCAGCTAGCAGGTCTGCAGCAGCAGCTGGAGGCGGCACTGGCTGCCAAGTCTGGCCTAGAGCTGGTGAGTTCGGTTGATGTTTGCTTGTATTATATTTTGGGGGTAGCAAGCATGCGCCTATGATAATGACACCAGAACAATGTAGATAAACAATGTTGCAACACAGGAAGCAGGCATGATGCATGGTATGCCTATTAGTACAAGAAAATGCAAATCACTGTTCCTCAATAAGCGTGCCACAGCACTGCTCACCATCACAATGGTTGCTGCTGAATGCAGGTGGTTCAGAAGCAGCAGCAGAAGCTGGAGCAGCAGGCCAGCAGCCATAGACAGCAGCTGGCAGCCCTGGCACGAGAGCATCAAGCAGCAGCAACAGTAATGCAGGAGCAGCTGGACCAGGCAGCCAGTGGAGCTGACGAGGCCACGCAACAGCTGCAGCAGATTCAGCTGCAGCAGGCCCAGCAGCAGCTTGAGCAGCAGCTGAAGCAGCAATCGCTGGAGTATCAGCTGCAGCAGCACCAGCAGCGGCAGCAGCAGCTGCAGGCACGCGAAGTTGAGCTGCAGCAGCAGCTGGCAGCGAGCAAGGCTCAGTCAAAGGAGCTTGCCGGGCAACTCAGGAAATGCAGCGACAAGCTCAACCAGCAAACACAGGCAGTGCACGCGCTGAAGCGATCCTTGGAGTCTACGCAAGATCAACTGGCGTTTGCAACCAATGCGACTCGCGATCAGAACATGAGCATCACGCAGCAGGCGATAGCAGCAGAGAAGGAGCGCTTCAGGGCACAGCAGCTGCTGCACAGTGAGCAGGCAGCAGCACTGAAGCTGCAGCAGCAGGTACAGGGCTTGCAGCAGCAGCTGCAGGAGCAGCGGGCAGCTGGTGAAGCTGCAGTAGCACAGCATGGGCTAGAAGTTGGCAGGCTTGCAGAGCAGTTGGCGTTGAAGGATCAAGCAGTTGAGCAGCTGCAGGGCAGCTTAGCAGCGCTGCAGGGGCGGCTGACAAGTCAGCAGAATAAGGTGAGAGGGTGGTATTGCAAACCAATGTAGCATCTGCGTGAACCCATCCAACTTGACAGATCTTGCTGGGTATGTAGCTGCATACTAGGAGTATGCGCTGGGGCTTGCCGTTATGCATTGTAGTGCTGAAGGAAAGTGTGCCAGACTGATACTGCTGTTACACAGCAATGCACATTATTTGAATGTGACTGGACTCCTTGCTATGGCTGCTGCAGGTGCTAGCTGAGGTGCCCCGGATGCCGCTTGCCACTATGCATTGTGATGCTGAAGAACAGTGTCCCACACTGTTGTTAGAAAGCAGTACAGTTTTTGGATGTGAGTCAGTCACCAGATTTTTTGCTGTGGCTGCTGCAGGTGCTAGCGGAGGTGGCCCAAATGCCACTTGCCACTCTGCATTGTGAATCTGAAGAACAGTACTCCAGACTGTTGTTGAAAAGCAATACAATCATTAGATGCGAGTTAAGTCACCATATTTGCTGCGATTGCTGCTGCAGGTGCTAGCTGAGGTGGCTCAAATGCGCAGCGGCTGGTGTCAGGCCAAGGCGATCATCAAGCAGCAGCGAAGGACCATCAAGCAGCAGGGGCTGCAGCTGCAGCTGGCACTGAACGGAGCACTGCCTGGGCTTCCTGGGCTTGGCACCGAACAACTGCAGCAGCAGCAGCTAGATGATACGTATGCTGCTGGGATGGCAGCAGTTGGTAGACTGACAGCAGATGCGCGGAGTGGAGGTGGGAGCTTCCCCATCACGTCATTTGTACTTCAGCAGCAGCAACCACAGCAGCAACAGCAGCAGCAGCTGCAGCAGTGGCATCCAGGCAGTAGTGCTGGTGGCAGCCTCGGGTGGGCAGCAGTGCATCACGTGAGCTTGGGTGGCAATGATGACGGTCGAACAGCAGCAGTACAGGACGGCAAGAGCAGCAGCAGAGAGGCCAGCCAAGGCTTAGGTGCATTAGGCTTACAGCAGGGTCAAAGTTACGACCAGGTGCCAGCTGGTAGCACAATGCATCAAGTAGGTATTCCTACAGCAGTAGAGCAGCAGCAGGAGGAGCTGGCAGCAAAGAACGCTGCAGGTAGGGGTCTTTGGCCGGCTCAGCAACGCATGTTTGGTGCTGCTGCAGCAGCAGACAGTAGCAAGGGTGCTTCAGGCGCGGCTGAGCTGTTGGGCTGCACCAACGAGATCTTGCGGAGCCTGAGGGCCCAGTAGCCCAAGGCTATGTGTGCCTTGCGCCGCCCCTGCAAAGAGCGATTTTTGTGCGCATGGGCGCGCTGCTAGCTATGAGTGTAACCATTTACGTGGCTTGAGTTTGATGATGGTATTTTGCAGCTAGCAAGTGCCACACTCTGTGGTCTTAGAGCTCGGTGGTCTCTTCATGTCAAGACTGCTGTCACTGACAGTCACTGTCACGGTGGCACAAACTCTTGCTGGCGCTGGTGCTCGTGTCACATTTGAACGTGAAAGCATGCATGCTGGCGTCTCAATCATAGTATGTTGTAGCCCACCACAGCTGTTGATGCTATGGCTTAATGGGTAACATGATGATGATGAGTATGTTGTAGCCCACCACAGCTGTGCCTATAGCTATGCCTATAGGCGATGACACCGTGTGATGTAACTTATGGACCTGTCATGTGGGTGTTACCAGCATCAACTTGATGAACTTGAAGTTCAAACTGTTCTGAGCTGTTGCTGCTGACTACAAGATAGTATCAGTCACAGCAGTGCTGGCTCCCCCACAGCACCCGCGCCGCAGCTCGCCCTTGAAAAGATCGCCCCGAACAACAAGGTATGTTGCTGAACGCTCTGCTGTACACAACTTCAACTCTGTATACAGTACATACTGGTGACAACACAACTGAGAAGAAGACAGCAGTGCAGTGCCTGCCAGCGGCACAGTGCCACGTCGTGTAGCATCTGCCATTTCATTCACCACAACACAACTGATTTCATGAGAAGAAGTCGAACTAAAAATGCATGCGCCAGGGGCAGGCCGCCTTCCTGCTTGATTCAAACAAGCTGAGCTCAGATCAGCTCAACACACAGCTCCAAATCAGTCGTTCCAGCGCTTTGACAACTGCTAACACAATGCCATATGGCATGCATGCTAGCATGCATGCGTGAGTGAGTGAGTGAGTGAGTGTCTACGCGAGATGTGTTACACTTAACATCCGCGTACGTTGAGGGAGGGGGTGTGCGTGACGTATGGTCTTCACACCCCCTACCATCCCCTCCAGGCTCTAAAGCTCAGTAGGGGTGCCTCCCTCGGCGGTTTAGCTCTTGTGTTTTTTTGTTTTGCGGTGTTGGGGGGCGCCTTCCTTCCCCCGTTTGCGGCCAGCCTGCATGCTGGGCTTGATTCCCAGTTTGTTGTTTATCAGGGCCCGCCTTTGCTTCCAGACGTTGCTCAGCCCCTCAATTGCAATCATGTGTAGTTTTCTAGCTAATCCGTCTAGTTGGGATCCAGCTACTCCCAGGTGGTCTTGCATTTGTTGTACAAACGAGTTGTAGATGGTTCCTGAAACTCCTAACATGAGGGTGCAGTATTTGACCGTGGCGGCAGGGTCATATTGCTTTATGGCCTGCTCAAGTGCTTTGTGCTGTTCGGTAGCCCTAGCTTCCTGGTCTTCAGGTTTTGTGTCTCTACAGTATTTGATTTCCACAATAGTGTACCTTGTGGTGTTGGTGTCGGCGTCGTGGTGATATAGTAGGGCATCCGGGATGCTTAAGTCCTTTAATTGTTGTTTTAGTGCTAGCGGCATGGATGGTGGCAGTATTTCTATGGGTATCTTTTTCTGTATCTTTAGGGAGGGCAGTCCCTCTTCCTGCCTTCTTTTGTTCAGACCAACATCTGCTGTTAGCAGTTCACCACCCTTGCTTCCGGCGTATATGGCCTCGACAATTGCTGTTCCAGCATTGTTGTGCCGCTTTGTGACGCTTCCCGACAGCTTGCTACACGCACTGACTGCATGTTGTCCACCGTCCTCCTGTCCACACAGGGGGCATGTGATGTGTTCGGCCTTTTTATACCTCTTTAGTAGTTTGTAAGTGGGCAGCAGCCCGTATCTGTACTGAATGGCAAGTTTGCGTTGGTACCCTTTGGTGACGGTGTTGGTCATGAATGCATGGCTGTACTTGTGGCTTATGTCTTCTGCTAGTGATTGCCAGCTGTTAAAGTATACAGATTCCTGATTGGACCTGCCTAGCTTGCGCAGGTTGTGAATGCGGTGTTTCAATGATTCTGCCATGTTTGGCTCTGGAATAGAAGTGGATGCACTTTGGTGGTTTTGTTTGTCTTCTTTAGGTGGCGGTCGTGTTGGGGGTGCACCACCTGCTGCCTCCTTTTGGATCTCAGATGTTGTGTACAGCCAGTACATGTCTCCCCTGTTGTTGCTGGCGTCGGGTAGTGCCTTGTATTCTGCTTCTATACTTTTCGCCTCGCCTTTAGACACTGCAACTGCTGTTTGGTCCGCCACTTCGTTACCCATGATACCTATGTGGCTTTTGACCTTCCATGGGTGAACAATGCATGTTGATTCTTTGATTTGCTGTACAATTTGTTGAATCAGCAGGAGGTGTCTGTGTTCAGTCATGTCCTGCGGTCTGGCAACGGTGGCAACGGCTTTTTGTATTTGGTACATGGATGCCAGACTATCTGTAGCAATGTGTACTTCGATGGCGGTGCTGCTGGTACTTACAGCTTCCTCCACTGCCACTTTAATTGCTGCCAGTTCCGCTCTGTTGATTGTGTTGACACACGCCGGATTTTGGGGGTCGTTGTCGTACTTGCAGTCCACTGCTATAGTTCGAGCTGACCGCCCTGTCTCTGGGCTTGCAGGGATGTACACTGCTGCTCCTATGCCTGGCTCAATCCGGCTGTCCTCTGGGAGGACGCTTCCATCCGTGTAGATAAAATCTCTCCAGTCGTATTTCAAAGCTGGAACTTCGGGGTATGCCCGCTTGAGGACTATCCTGGCTGTCCTGACTGCTCTGGGTAATGCTCCCACTGCTGCAGGGTTTTGCGTCACGAGGGAGGGCAAGTCCTCCGATCTAGCTATCCGATTTGTATCTAGGGGCCTCTTGGAGAACTTAGTTGACGCTTTCATAACGAATTTATTGTCGCTGGGTGGCTGTGTTGGATCGTTCTTCATGGCTGGTGGTGCGTTCCACCAGTCCGCTCTGTGCTCATGTAGCTGCATTGGGAGAGTATTATAGTTGTCGTGTGAGTTTGTCAGTAGCGCGTTCATTGCGTCCCGGAATTGCACTCTCCAGATCCCTTCCGCTGAAGTTTTCCAGTACGGCAGATGCTCGTTGTATCCTGCTGCATTACCCAGCTAAGTCACCTGATAAGGGCTACCAACATGGGGTAGGAACTCCTAACCAAAGCTGGTATGACCTACCAGCCTACCATGGAAGCGCTTGCCAAAGCTTAATTACATATATAAAGCAGCATCCTTTGTTTGAAAAGCACCGCTGCAGGTGGTGCTTACCTGGGGCCCTATGGCCAGCCATGGCACCAGTGCCAGCCAGCTGTGGCAGCTGCAGTGCCAAAAAGTATGTGCAGGGTGGCACAGCGTCACTGTGGCATTAAGCAACAGGTTGAAAATGTGTGTTTATGCTTAGACACAAGCGTCATATGGGTTATCTGGGATTCATTCTGTTAGCTCACGTTAGTGACACCCTTGTAGCGGTTGTAACAACCGGTGCTCTCTGGTGCTACTGCATCTGCAGTTAATGACTGGTGCTGGCAGTAACTTGACATGGACAAGAGGTTTGCCGATAAGTCTTGAACGAGTGGCTTGTTCGCAGCAGTGCTTGGCGCCTGAGCTTGCATCCTCATCCATCCTCTCGCAGCACGTTCTCCTGTCGATCGATGTACTTATGATGTACATATGATGCAAAAGCATGTCTTCGTTTGTGACTGAGTCGCAGCAGAGGCACAACTTTGTCGCAGCAAACCTAAAGCAGCACAGAGGACCAACCAACTGCCACCAAACGCTTTCAGAGGCAGGCCTAGGCAGCGGGTACATACTAGTGACGATGATGCGGAGTTACACGAAGACACCTGGGCAGAACTGGACGTATGTCATGGCGACAGTGAGCACCAGCGGCGTGTGCAGCAGCAGCGGCTCAATTGGGATGCACGCAGGCCTGCCAACATCAACAGCCTGCAGCAGTACGAGGCATGCCAGCAGTCTGAGGACCAGCTGAAGCAGCGGGAGAGTCTCGTGCAGCTGATGAACGAGCGCATGGTGGAAGCGCTGTCACGTCACTGGTGCTGCGGCAGCGGTGTGATCAGAGTGCACAACGGTGACACCTGCATAACAGTTGGCAGCAGCAGGTCAGTTGCCTGCCACATGCTGGGCGCCAGCTTCTGGCTGTCAGTGCCAACTGTCACGTGCGAGGCATGTGGCACCACCTGGGAGCTCAGCCCTGCCGCAGCTGGCTGCTGGGGGAGCAGTCCTGTTGTGCCCAACACCTGGTTTGACAAGCAGCTCCTGGAGTTCTACAGGCACCTGGTGCTTCCGGGTGGCCTCAGCAGCGGCACATTTACAGGTGCCTGCATTGCTGTTGCTGTGGTCATAGATGGTGCCGCCGCAGCAGCAGCAGCGTCAGCAGCATGCCCAGCTGGCCGAGGCGCAGTTCCAACCATTGACCAACGGTGAGCATCGCTAATGCAGCGCTCGCATGCTAGCGATGCTGTGCGCTGTGTGGGCTGCCGCCTTGACAGGATGGTGCTTGCTTGCAGAGATATACAGGCGGCGTGGCTGGAGTACAGCCGTGCAGCAGAGTATGCTCATGACCCCCACGCGCTGGTCGGCGCCGAGCTGAGCTTTTTTGGCCCTGCGGAGCTATGCCCAGCATGCGCTGGCACGCCTGACTCGGCAGGTATGATGTGTTCCACAAGCGCTTCAGCCTCATTGCAGCACTGTGACCGGCAGGCAGCGTTTGACGCGATCTTGCTCATGTGCAGGTGCCGCAGAGGCAGCAGCAGCGGTGGCGCCACCTCGCCACTCTGCAGAGCATCTGTTTGACCCAGGTGAGAGCGGCTAAGCGAATCTGCCTATTGGGTTGGCATGTATCACCTCTTAGCCAGCAGCACATGCCACACAGCTGCAGCCATTGCAGGTCAGCTGCGCTTCTGCTGCCATGTCTCTTGTGCTGCAGTCCATGTATGTATGCTGTTGTGTGGTGCAGGTGCTGCTGCTGCGGGTACGCTACAGCGCAGCGCACTGGAGAGGGGCCTGCTAGCAGGTGAGCTGGCAGCTGGGCTCATGCATGCTGTGGCTGCCTGTCCCTGTGTTTATGTTGCAGCTGTTGGTGTAGCACTTGCGACATTGCCGCATGATGCATTGTGTACATGCTGGCATGGGCGTTCTGCACGCTGCATGTTGTGTACTTGGCTCAGCGCATGCAACACGTCCCACTTTGTTTGAATGTGACCAGATTGCTTACATGCACCATGCAAACCCCCTGGCAACATCCTGGGAGCAGGGCTCAGTGACTAACACCCAGCCGTGTTGCTCGCCTTCTGCTGTTCACACTGCTAGCTGATGCGCGCGACATCCTGTCCATCTTCAGCATCAGTGACAAGCCGGCCATCATAGCTGTGTGTTTTGATGCTAATGTCAATTCCAATCGGTACGCCTCAGCCGGCAAAAGTGGCGGCTACAGCGAGGCTTTTGCAGTGCT
>CADDIJ020001537.1:0-67559 GCA_902809745.2 Tetradesmus lagerheimii | reverse complement strand
AATGGAGCAGTGCTCCCTCTTTCTTCCGCTCCTGAGGGGCGCGGGGCCGATGGCGTTGATGCTATGGCTTAATGGGTAACATGATGATGATGATGACCCCCAGTGCACCCAGCAGCAACAGCAGCAGCAGCAGCAAAGGTGGTTGTCAGCACCAGTGAGGCCAGCAAGGCACCAGCCACAGGCAGTGAGTTGAACGAATCAAAGATCACAGGAAATGAGCCAGCAGCAGAGGCGGAGAGGGGCGGCCGTGGCGGGGGAGGCGGTGGGCGTGGCGGCTTTGGGGGGCGGGTGGCTGGTGAGCAGGACTTTGATTCGTACTGCGAACACGACGGCAGGTCCCAGGACCTTGCAAAGCTTCCCCATATGTTCCTTACACACTGCATGTGGAGTTCTTCACGAAATTGTTACAGAAAGCAAGTGAGCAGGTGTCACGCCAGCACAGCGCTAATGACCGATTTGCGCTAGCAGCAGCGTGCATGCTCTCATGCACGCTGCCCACTGTTGTATAGCATATATATGGCGTGGTTTGCGGCAATCTACTGCCCCACGCCGGCATGTCACTTGGTTAGGGTTCCGTGCTGACACAGCAGCACGTGTTGCGAGTGCCCATGCACTTAAGCCGAGCCCGGCGTCCGTGCCTGTGCTCTCGCTGCTTCATCAAGTCTGGCAACATGTTGTAACCGAGTACATGCTGTTAGCCTTGCGCAGCCAGCAGGGCTGTGGAAAACCCGACACATGAAGACGTGTCACGGCCTGCTCCGCGGTCGCTGACCGCTGTGGCAGGTGACCGCCACGTTCCTTAAAATAAGAGGGGCATGCATCCCAGCATCCCAATCTTACACCCTAAACCGCTGGCTGTCCTCTGTCATATGCTGGGTTGCACCCAGCTTACATGCACTCACCTTGCCAGCTTGCTTGTTAGCGCTAATATGTGCTAGCGCTCAGCTCACGCGACACAGGACTATGATTGGTTGTATTGTGACTGTCAACATGACGGCTGCGCAATGCCTTCCCAGCGTTCTACAACAGGTACTGCAAATTGTGCACCAGATGGCGTTGGGGGTAGCACTGACTCAGTGAGGGGAAATACTGCACATATCAGTTGTACGGTGTGCACAAGATGGCATGTGTTTAGCACTGGTGGGCGGACATGGAGATGTCTCCGTTGTGGTGACTCTGGGTGTGGTGGTGGCAGGTGAGCCAGTCACACCGCAGCATGCTTGCATTTACGTATAAGGCTGGCTGCTACAACTTGCAATATCTGCTGTGTTGGACACTCAGTGCTGTGTTGGACACTCAGCAGGGGCCCTGCTTATGCCTTGCCTGCAAACTGTGTCCTCTGCTGCGCTGCTTTGCCCTCAGGTCCTTTGGTGGCGGAGGTGTCAGGTCCTTTGGCGGCGGAGGTGGTCAGCGGAGCTTCGGAGGCCACACTGGTTGGGGTGGAAACAGCGGCTGGGCTGGACACGCGGCACCTGTGCAAATCCCTTCTACTGCTACTTGGGGCCGCACTGGACCTGCAGGAGGCTGGCCTAACCGTCTGCAGACACACACACGTATAATCCGGCATACCGCCCATGGGGGGGCGGGGGGCGGCAATCCTTGGGTTTACCCTGTGAACAGGCAGTGGCCAGTGGGATAAAACAGATATAACAGTTACAAAACGTACAACAGCGTGGGTTTATATGGAGCAGCGCCGCTGTATCCTGCGCCGCTGCCAGCGACCGGGCTGCAGGGGTTTTTATCCGTATGACAATGCGTGCTCGTTTGCACCGTGTTATAACGGTGGCAAGTGCGTGTTAGACACGCTGAGGCTGCTGGGGTACATGTGCTTGTGTCCAGCAGGTGCTTGGGGTCAAAGCTGCAAATTCTTGGCCCGTTTATTATTCAGCAGGCTGCCGCAGTACTGGCTCTTGCAGACAGGTGGCAAGATGATCTAGTGTTTGCAGTGACGGCCGAGCCAGCGTCACGCTTGCTTTCATTTCTCATTCATTGCCATTGATTGATTTGGTTTAATGTAGCTGCCCCCATTGATTTGATGTGGTTGTCAAGAGTGTTGGTTGAGAAAGGGTGCTGATTTCTTGACTGTTTTACTGCTAAGTGATTCATGCATTCATATTGCTTTCAAAGCAAAAAGCGGCTTGTGCATAGCAGTGCTCATGGGACTCGAACCCCTTGATCAAGGGGGTTGGATTGACTCTGTAACGACTGAATCCTGGTGTACTATACAGTTGAACTGGCAGTTCTGGCTCTTGTGGAACGGTTTGACTGGTGCTTTCAAAGCAGTGCATGAACCGTGGTGGTTACCCTGGGTCGGTGGCAGTGATCTAGGGCTTCTTCGTTGAACATGATGATGATTGCCACGTGGTAGTTACCCTGGGCGTTTACCAGTCGAACATTCCAGCCAGTCCAGAGTTCAACACAACAGTTTGGCCAAGAACCCGGCAAGCTCAACACCAGATCTTGTCTTCCCCTGAACATCATGTAATGATCATTGCAACCAGCACAGGCCTGGCCTAGGCTGATTTATACCACCCACAAGCAAACCAAACACGAGTGAAGCAGCCATTCAATAAATCAGTACCACTGCCATTGTGCAGCAGCCTGTATAACCCTTGGCTATGCCTGTTATCATACCCCACGATCAATTATCCAACGCTTGCTTGATACTGTCAATACACAGTGGACCAGCAACAGCATGATGCTACCGTCACCATCACAGCATGTGCCGATCGCTGCCATCGCCACCTGTCAAGACCCTGCTGCTATTCAATGATAGTGAGCATTGACAACTTGGCAAGTTGTCAATGCTCACTATTATGCTCACTATCAGCAGGCTCTGTCACCATCAACTTGACTATGCTGTATGGGTAACATGGCTATGGCTTAATGGGTAACATGATGATGATGACTATGCTGTATAGTATACAGCATAGAACCTTATACCAAATGATCATATCTCCTCTGCTTTCCACTCCTGGAGAATGGGGGTGAAGGGTCCGCCCGCAAACCTAACAGCGCGGTCAGCGTGCTGCATCTGACAGTCGCAGCATCTGCTTCGCAGCAGCATGACGCGCTATGCGCTTGCACACCTGCTTGTGCTGATCTTGATAGCACTGCGCGATGCATGCAGAGCAGCAGAAGCGCGCTGTCTTGCACTTGGCACACACGCAGCCTTTTCCTGCAACCGGCTCCAGCTCACTCACCCCCTGCAGCTGCACGCACGCAGGGTTGCAGCACCAGTACGCAAGAGGCAGCTGGCTGCACACGGCATCTCCAAACTGCTGCAGCAGCGGTGGCAGCGTTGCAAAAACAGCGATGCTATCCAGCTGCCGCTGCACAGCAGCAGCTGCAGGCCGGCTGCTGCGCAGCCTACTGCTGCTGGTGTGGCCAACGCCGAACCCTGCAGCTGCCTCTAACGCTTGCAGGGCAGGGATATTCCTCTCGAGGTCCTGCAGTGAGAGACGCAGCTGTCCCTGCTGCGTCTGCAGCTGCTGCCGCGCCTCAGCTGCTGCTGCCGGCTCGCCAGGCAGTTGCACGTCCTCCAGAGCAACACCTGCCATCTCAACGCATGCGCTGACTTGGTTTATGTGCGCAGCTTTGACTGTATCCAGCAGCAGCTCAGTACCACTTGGTGAGGCTCCAGCTGCTGAGCCGAAAGGCTGCGTGCCTTGTGTGCTTCTGGCAGTGATGACCAGCTGCTCCAGGATCCTGCCGTACACTGCTAATGTGTGTGCACACAGCAGCAGCAGCTGCTGCCGGTGGTCATTGGCACTGGCAGCAGATGGCGGTTGCCCGTCCTGAGGCGGCTGTTCATCCCGCTGCTGCTGCTGCTGCTGCTGATTTGCCTTGAGACTTGCGTCGGGCAACCACTCGACAGCGTTCATCAGGCACTGGTAGCACACCTGTAGGTTCTGCATGCGGTCGCTGAGGCGTACGCTGCGTGTTGTGCTGCTACTGCTACTGCTGCTGCTGCTGCTGCAGGTGCCGCTTGCGCTGATGCTGTCACATGCTTTCAAGCAGGTAGTAACTGCGCTGAACGCAGCTCGTGATGCGCTGCTGTCAATTGGAAAACCCACTTCCTTCAGTGTGCTCAGGGCTATGTTGGCAAGGCATGCCGCTGTTCCGTGGAGCCTTCCCATCTGTCCACGTGCTGCTGCTGTGTCCTGCTGCTGCATCAAGGCATGTATCAGCCACTCATATGCCTGCAGGACCCGCGCAATGCAGCCCTCATCTAGCTCCGCCTCTGCAGTAGCAGCAACAGTAGCAAGGGGAGAAAGAGAGCGCGCAGCACATGAGATTCCAAGGTCTGCATAGCTTTGCTGGCGGCCGTTGCAATGAGTGTGCTGGTGAGGAATTTGGCCCCAAGGGATGCGGCACCTGACACCATGCATATCACCGAAAGCTGCAGAACTGCAGATGGGCCTGTGCAATGCGGGTCAGTCCATGCCCACGGCAAGGCAGCAGCAGCAGCAGCAGCAGTAGCCACTCACAGCACACAAAGCACGTACGCCCTGCTAGCTCGCAACAGTGTGCATCAGACCTCATCTAGTTGTCAGCCATGTTCACGCTCAACATCACTAACATCACTTTGACAGCAATTGCTGCATGTTCTTGTGCACTGTGCCACCCCCGTGTTTACATGCGGAAAATCCACATGTAACTAATATGCTGATAGGTTAGTTACATGTGGGTCTAGTCACCATCTTAGATGGTATGAGCCAACCCAAATGAACACATTGTCAACACGTGACGGAATTAGAAGCTCACCTGCCATGAGCCTTGCTCCATCAACTGCGGTTATCAAATCCGACAGCTGCAGCAGCATCTGCAGTGTGTTGCTGCTGCCAGCGCCAGCTGCTGCTGATCCCAGATCTGCAAGGCACTGCTGCACTGCAGGAGCGAGCTCTAGCAGCACAACTGCCTGCAAAGCATCAGCCCCGGACATCGCTGTCGCCATGTCCAGCGACATGCGTGCTGTGCGTTGCTCTGCTGCCCGTTTGACCTGCTCCAGCAGCCGAAACTGCGTCTGCATGCTTTGCAGCAGCTGCTGACGTCGATCAGCTGGGCTGTAGCCTGCTCCCTGTAGCACGTCGCATTGCAGTAGCACTGGAAGGCTGCCGACAGCCACATCCCAGGATGCGTAACTGCCTGCAGATATCAGCACGTATGTTTGACGGTATCTCACCCACTGGGAGAGTACTTCCACAAATGCCAAGTGCTGCTGCTGCGGCTGCAGCAGATGCTGCTGCATGGCAGTGATGGCAATGAGTATGCCTGTCACCGCCGGGGGTGCTGTGAAAGACTGCTGCTGCTGCCAGCCCAGCCACGGCATCTCCAGGTGTGTCACCAGCATGTCATGGTGCGGCTCCGGCTGCTGCTGCTGCAGCATGAACCCCTGCTGCTGCTGCTGCTCAGGCTCTAGCAGTACTGGCTGCGCATGGTGCAAGCGTACAGCGTGCAGTGCCAGGTTCAGTGCCAGCATGTCAAACAGTGCTTTAGCCGTGAAGTTGGCCCGTGCAGTGCTGTCAGTGTACTCATAAGCACGGCCTCCGGGCGTGTCCGGAGCTAAGTCAGCAGCCAAGCGTTGCGCTAGGAACCCAGGCAGCTGTGCAGCTGCAGCAAACACGTCAAAGCTGAACGCACCGCTGCCACTGTCGCTGCTGCTTTGGCCACTGCTGCTGCTGCTGTCTAGGTCTAAGAGGTCGACAGGTGTCTTGGGTAGGAAGCGGGTGCCGAGCACTTCCCATGCGAGCTCTGCAACTGGAACGACACATGGCGCAAACCGCGCCCCCACCTGCGCACACGAACAGATATGCATGGGTCACTGCAGGGGTCTGCGCTGATTTTAAACCAGCAGTTGACTGCCCAACCAGCGCTGCACACATGCATGCACGGCCATGCTGTCTATTGCCTGTCGCACAGCAGTGAATGGCTGCCGGTGCTGCTGCTGCCACTTGCTTCGCTTACATTAGCAAGTAAGCAGAGGCCTTTGACTATCTCCAGCTGCAACACATCCAGAGGCCATCAAAGACCGCCGCCAGCAGCATCGGCCACATCACACAAGCGCTGAACCCTTACCAGCAGTTTGCCTCGCCAACATAGGCTGACAACACGAGGAGAACAGATGCACACTGATGCATGCTAGCAGGGCGTATGTGCGGTGAATGGCTACTGGTGCTGCTGCTGCCACTTGCTTTCTTTACACCAGCAAGCAAGCTGAGGCTTTGACGATCTCCAGCTGCAACGCATCCAGAGGCTATTGGAGCCCGCGGCCAGTAGTCAGCAGCATCACACAAATGCCTGACCCCTCACCAGCAGTTTTCCCGGCCAGCACTGCACCAGCGCGTTGAATGTCCTGATGCAGATGTAGCCTAACAGCTGGCCCTCAGCACTGAACCCAACAACACGGGGCTCCATAGGGTTGAGCTCAACCCTGGGACCCCTGTCTGCTGCAGGTACAGCTGGGGTGGCCCTGACCTGCTGCTGCTGCTGCTGCTGCCGCATCTGTGCTGAGATCTGCGAAGTTAGCAGCTGCAGCTGCGTCTGCTGCAGCTCTGCCGCCTTGACGCGGTGCAGCTGGCGCGCAAACTCCTTTGCTGATTCTGTGATCACGGGCAGCAGGCCTGCAGCATGACAACGGCATGACATCAGCGACGGCCAGGTATAGTCAGGATGATGTCCAGAGGAAGGGGGGGGACTGTGTCATACATGTGATGCAGCAGACGCAGTGCAAACAGGCACAACGACAGAGCCACTGCTGTATGCTGGACGCTGTAAAGCACGGGCAGATGTGAGAGCAGATAGTCACCGCAAACACCTCCAGCGTGCGACACCAGGTGAACACAGCAGCTCGCACGGTCTGGTGCACCTATGCTCGACCTATGCTGTAAAGCATCCAACGCATTGCCGGACATACAGTGCTGCATGCGCACCTGATTCGCCCAGCTGCCGTGCCATCTGTGCCTTGTTAGCGGCTGGCGTGCCTGATGCAGCTGCATCTGGCCCAGCCCAGGCCAGCAGTATGCCTGTGAAGATGTCCTGCAAGCAGAGCAGCGCTGCTAACGCAGCCGCAGGTGCTCGGCACTCCTCCCAATGCTGCCTGAACTGCTGTTGGGGACGTACAGGGCCGCGGCTTGTGGCTGATAGCAGCTGCAGGCCAGTTATGATGGCAGCTGCAAGCCGCTTGATGATGGTGTGGCTGCATACAAGCTCCTGCAAGGAAAGAATATGTGGCGGATAGAGCAGGAGAAAGTTGGTTTGCTACGAACTGGTGAAGCATAGACTCTCTCGGAGCAGCGTGGACTCTCTCGGAGCTCGGAGCAGCGCGTGAAAAGCATGCACACGTGCGGTGCGTGGCCACCCGCAGACGAGAGCATGTGCTGCATGGCCTGCAGATGCACCTAGCCTGTTGCTGAACGCTGCACAGGCCCAGTCAGCTGCTGCGCCAAGACATGCTGCTGGTACAGCATCAGAAGGTCATGTGATGCAGCCGCCGCTGTTTGTACACCAAGTACAGACAGCAAGCTGCTCTGCTGAGCTAGGCTGTGCTGTTAGTCCTCTGCGTACAGAAACCAACCTGCAAGATACGGCTAGCAAGAGGCGAGCAATCGCACAGGACGCTTGCTGCTACACGTGATGTCATGAAGCGGCTGCATCACCGTTCTGTGCCCAAAAGCCACAGGCATGTGAGCAGCCCGCTTCATGACATCACGTGTAGCAGCAAGCGTCCTGTGCGATTGCTCGCCTCTTTCTAGACGTATCTTGCAGGTTGGTTTCTGTACGCAGAGGACTAACAGCACTGCATCACCGTTCTGTGCCCAAAAGCCCCAGGCATGTGAGCAGCAGCAGGACTTCTCCCGGCTTGCACCTGCCAGCGCGTCCAGCGAATGCAGGCATTCTGCAAGCGAAGGATCAACTATCTTGTCTAAAGCTCCACCTGCACTCATGATAGCCTCTGCGCAGGCTGATGAACAGCGGAGGGCACTGCCAGTCCCGCACTGCACCGCTGTAAGATGCAGCGGCTAAACGCTGCCACAACAGCCTGGAAGTGAACAGTAACAGACGCCAAATACCTTCGTCGCAAGACAATCCCGAAGGCCAAAGGCAACAGTTGGTAGTCACCGGACGCGTGATATGCTTTCGAAAGTAACACTTCATTCTCCCTGGTTCCTCCCCAATCGATGGGATCCTACACAGCTCACGAATCTTCTAGATCTTGTATCAGTTGAGTTGTTATTGCTTGTGCCGACAGTGACTGCTTCCAAAGCGTTCAACTGGTGGGCTGCCTGATTCGTTGTAACGCCAAAGGCCTCGGGGTGTTGCGTATTCCTCGCATTCTGTAGGCCGCTCTGCTTTGCTTTATTCAGGTGCGTGAGCAGCGTGGCCGCCCTTGCAGCACTCAAGCTTCAACACACGTGTGCGTATCCTGGGCCCTATAGGCTTGTTCCGGTCGCAATTGGTGTCTTTGTGCTATACGAAATCGTGCTAGATTCGTTGCATTGCCTCCAGATTCAGCTGGGCGGGCCAAGGCACACAGCAGCAGCCAGCCTGCTGGTCACTGCAGCATTTGTTGCAGCTCGTGATCACTTGCCTTGCTGGTGCTGATATCGTCGCCTCAGCAACTGCTGGGCTTGCACAGTGTTGTTCTGCAGATGCACCTGCATAAGCATGCCATGTTGTACCCCAGGTGTCTACTGCAAGCATGAACACCTGCGTATATGCTGTCCCCATGCCTATTTGCCTCACTTGCAGGCACCCTGACAAGCCGGTTGCAAGCAGCACTGTCAGCATAGTGCTAGGCAGCAGTTTCAGCAGCAGCACAGCCAGGCCTTGACCCCACCCACAGCAGCAGTCGTGCAGCAGCAGAGGAGCAGCCATGAAGTCCAAGACTCACTTCCTAACGGACCTGAACTTAAACAGTATCCTGGAGCCAGCGGACCCACAGGATAAGAACTACTGTGCAACAAAGGTGGTTGGCACGATTGGCCCGGCATGCCAGGCAGTAGACAAGCAGGTGGCGATGCTGGAGGCAGGCATGGCCTGCGCAAGGTGCGCAACATCATTTGTAGTTTACCGTGTATCTAGCAGGAGCAACCAAACACAACGGAAAAGCCGCTCTCAAACCACCAACAAATCAGTGGATTTCAAACCGGTGTGGCCCAGCAAAGCCAAACCATACAAGCAGCGGCCTGCATAATAGTGATCTTCGCTTGTAAGCCATACCTTTCGGCGTTGGCACCTTGCCTCACCTTCTGGGGAGGCACAAAGTAGAATGAAGTAGATGCATGGGCTGCAACTTATGTCTGTGCAGCTTCTGCTTCTGCACCTCGCATCAGACGCGGCACTGTGTGGCAGATCTTCTGCTTATTGCAACAATAGGTTGCAGCTTTTGCGCAGTTGAACTTTGTCCTGCAAGCTGAATGCACAGCAGGCAGCAGGCATTGGTAGCTAGCACTACAACCAGCGGCAGCAATGTTGGAAAGCGTGCTGGCAAACTCGGCGGTGAACGCCAGCTGCTAGTCATATGTCAAGGCGCTGCAGCAGCACTTTTGCAGCACTTGCAGTTGCGTGTTGCGTAGCCAGCTAGCACAGCAAGGTGGCTGCAAGCATACTGATGCAGCAGCTGTAGTAGCCTCACAATGCGGTGCGTCTTGCGAGCGACAAACGGTACACAGCACGGTGCAGCAACTGGCAGTTCATTGCGCATCGCCCACAAACCTGCCCTGCTGTACAGGTGGGGCAGGTTTCGGCTGTTTGCGGCTGGCCGCAACGGCGCTGTTCTGGTATGCTCAGCTGTGGTAACAGCGCACCTCTCCTGCAAGCTGCCAGCTGTCATTGACTTGACCTTTGGTGTTTGAATCTGCGCCCTGAACCCTTCAGGTTTGACCTCACCTGGGGCCTGCAAGCTGCCAGCTGTCATTGCTTTGACTTTTGGTATTTCGAATCTGCGCCCTGCACCCTGCAGGTTCGCCCTGACTTGGGGCCCCATTGAGTACCACAGGCGCTCCCTGGACAACCTGCATCATTGGTTTGACTTTTGGTGTTTTGAATCTGCGCCCTGAACCCTGCAGGTTTGACCTTACTTGGGGCCCCATTGAGTACCACAGGCGCTCCCTGGACAACCTGCAGACTGCCATGAAGAAGACGCGCCGGCTGTGCGCCATCATGCTGGACACACTCGGCCGCGAGGTGCGCAGGATTCTATTGGTGCTGTTGTTGCTGTGCTGGGAGCTTGTGGATGCTGGACACACTCGGCGGCGAGGTGAGAGGGGGTGTTTCGGTGCTGATGGTGTTGTTGTACACTGTGTTGGGAGCTCATGCACTGCCATGAAGATGACGCACAGGCTGTGCGCCATCATGCTGGACACACTGGGCCGCGAGGTGGGCAGGATTGTGGTGGGTGCTGTTGTACACTTTGTTGGGAGCTTGTGTACTGCCGTCAGAAACATGCAGGCTGTGCGCCATCATGCTCGACACACTCCGCCCGCGAGGTGAGAGGGGGCGTATCGATGCTAATGGTGGTGTTGTACACTTTGTGGGAGCTTGTGCACTGCCATGAAGAAGACGCACAGGCTGTGCGCCATCATGCTGGACACACTCGGCCGCGAGGTGGGCAGCAACGCATCGGTGCTTTTGTGGCTGTAAAAAAGCAGCACTGACACGTAGCATGGAATTGAGCGCAGGAAACCAGCAGCCACCTCCTGCTGCACTAGCTGTTGGCTTATTGCTGTGTTGGGAGCTTGTGTGCTGCCATCAGGGACGTGGAGGCTGTACGCAAGTATGCTGCCGATGCAGCTGCAATGGATGCTACGGTGCGGTTACGCAGCCGTGTGTGGATGCTGTCGGGCTTAACGGGTGGTACCCGCATTGTGTCTTGATGGTGGCAGTGTTGCCTGATGAACCTCTTAGTTTGGCCATCTAATTAGTTAGCCATCCAACAGTCGCTGCTGCTGCTGCCGTCGCCAGGTGATGATTCGCCGCCCCTTCCGCATTGAGGCTGATGGCTGGCCCAACCAGGCTGGCCAGGAGATCAGCGTCAAGATGGGCCAGACGCTCACACTCACAACACGCGGTGAGACACCAGCAGCAGCAGCCTGCAGCAGAGGTGGTTTAGCCAGCACCAGCCCGCAGCACCTCACCCGCTGTATGTAAAGCAGCCAGGTAGTCAGCAGCAGCAGCAGCACAAGCAGCAGCAGCACATTGATCTGCTCAGCATAGGTGCTGCACGGGCGCAGCTGCTGTTGCAACTTAGGGCTTGAGGCCATTGCAGCCAACACTCAGTGCTAGTGTTGCTGGGTCGTGCCTGTTGACGTGTTGCAAGTGTAGGTGTCTGCCCCTCACCTTTATGTCGGCACCGGCTGGTCTCCGGCATCGACATTAAGGAGAGGGCAACTCCTCACACTCGCCTCACGATAAGGCGCGACCAGCATTACTAGCACTAGATTGTGGCTGCATTGGCCTCAAGCCTTGTGCTCGCTCGCTGCGCGTACGTACTTGCCTGCAAGCACACACATCTTGCACTGCAGTGCTGTATGACTCTAACAACACTGTACATCATGCACCACACACCGCATCCCCCCATGCGCCGGACACTCGCTGCCGCAGCACCCGTCCGTTGCTGCCGCGGCATTTTCACTGGTGCACATCAACCCCCACCGTGCACCCTGCACAGGCGGACCCTGCTGCTGCCATCAGCAGGGGCCTTCCCTTAGGACCGGACAAAATGCACCCTGTTTTGCCTCCTCACACTCCTGCTCCATACAGTGTTCAGGATATCTTTTCTTCTCTTCAACATATGGGTTTCTCATCATCAGGCATTGATCTGCATGCTGCCTTGCTTCGTTGTTGTCCCACAGTAGCTTCCCTACAGTACAGTTTGTTACATCCTGTGCCGCATTATCCGCTGTGTTTTCCGTGTTGCTGCTGCCACAGATGTTATGTGCAGCGACATGGTGCTGACAGTGACCCACACCAAACTATACAATTGTAACATCCTGTGCCGCACTCTGCTTTGCTTTCCATGTGCCACAGATGTGGAGTGCAGCGACACGGTGCTGCCGGTGACCTACACCAAGTTTGCTGGCATGATGGAGTCCGGTGACACGCTGTACGTGGGCCGCTACCTGGTCTCGGGAGCAGACAGCGCCAGCCTCTACCTGGAGGTAAGACAAGGTTTGGTCTCTAGAGATTTTACTGGCTTCTTGATTAGTTGCTGCAGCAGCAGCAGCAGGGGCAGGAGCAGACAGCGCCAGCCTCTACCTGGTGGTGGGCAGGGATTGAGCGACTGCGGTTTGCGAAGAGTTTTGTGAGTGTTGATGGCTGCATATATAGTTGCAGCAACAGCGGCAGCAGGGACAGCAGTAGACAGCGCCAGCCTCTACCTGGAGGCGAGGCAGGGTTACCGTGGGAGTCTGCACTGAACTCATCTGAACTCATCTGACCATCGATCCTTTGCAGGTTTTTGAGGTGGTTGACGAGCACGACGTGGTGTGCGTGACCAAGAACGAGGCGCCACACGACCTCTTTTTGACTGTGTCGCTAACTCGTGGTGGACAGCCTTTGACCGACTCTCTACACGTCCCTGTTGCACATGCATCTCTGCCGCAGGCTGTGGAGGTTGTTAACGAGCTTGGGGCACCACGTGATCTCTTTCTGCTTGCTCCGCTGATTTTTGTTGACCACAGCTACTGATCCTTTGCAGGATTTGGAGGTGGTTGACGAGCACGACGTGGTGCGCGTGGCCAAGCATGCGGCACCACAACATCTGTAATCGTTCACACGTCCCTGTTGCACGCGCAAATCTGCCGCAGGCTGTGGAGGTGGTTGACGAGCACGACGTGGTGTGCGTGGCTGCTGGACGGGCTGCTGACTCATGTTCACCACCATTGAACAAGCCTTTGCACGTGTAAATATATCCGCAGGTTGTGGAGGTGGTTGACAAGCACGACGTGGTGTGCGTGGCCAAGCATGCGGCACCACGTCAAATTTGAGCCAGGCACTTTGCATCTTGTACGTGCCGCAGGTTGTTGAGGTGGTTGACGAGCACGATGTGGTGTGCTTGGCGAAGCATGGGGGCCAAGCATGGGGCACCACAACATCTCCTTCTGACTGCATCGCTGACTCATGTTGATGTTGGCCACGCAGGTTGTGGAGGTGGTTGACGAGCACGACGTGGTGTGTGTGGCCAAGAACGAGGCGCTGCTTGATGGGCTGCTGACGGTGTTCCACGTGGAGCGCAGCAGCGACGAGCTGCTCAACCTGCAGAACGACCTGCCGCTGCTCAGCGAGTATGACAAGGAGTGCATCATCAGCCTGGCACAGGTGCGTCATAACAGTGTTATATGTGATTGTTGTGAGGCTGAGGGAAGACAGAGCAGGACAAGGAGTGCATCATCAGCCTGGCACAAATGCGATGAAAAAGAATACTTACATAATAATAATCAATCCTTGTAAGCCATACCTTTCGGCATCGGCAACCGCGCCTCACCCACTGGGGAGGCGGAAAGCAGACTGATTATTCTCTCTATTTTCGGTGTAAGGTAGACCACCCAGACCCTTACACCCCTTCCTAGGCAGCATGTGGGAATCACCCCATACGGTGGACTGCATACCTAGCAGGGCCGGTGTGTATATAGCCAGCAATCGACGGAGTCCTGCGGAGAGTCGCGAGGACATTAGCAGCATCCTTCCTTCGGCTTTCGCCGACTGTATCCCTGAGTCCAGAGACATACTGCTTAGGCTCAGAATCGAACCTGCAACCTTTCGGCCACTGTTCGTCCGTCATCACCACTGCGCCACGTGTTTAACGTCCCGCCGGACACAAAGAATACTTACATGTGGGTCCAACCACCATATTAGTTTTGTTGCTTTGTGGTATTGCATGTTAATATTATCATTTTGGTTAGGAGACAGGAGAGTGCAGCGACCTGCTACTTCTCAGCGCGTAGGACAAGTAGTGCATCATTAGCCTGACGTAGGCGCGTAAACTAGTGTTGTGATGTAACACTGTTGGCATGTCATGTTCGTTGTAGTAGGCTAATCGGATGGCAATATGTTTTCAATGTTACGGCCTGATCAGTTTCCGTTGTGCTGGTTTGATGAATGCTACCCTCATCACTGAACCTTGCCGCCCCCGTATCCGTAGTCCTGTAGACTGCATACCGACACGCCAACAGCATACTCACACAGCCGCTGATTTTGGGCTGTTTCACTTCTGCAGGATTACGAGATCGACTTCATCTCTCTGAGCTACACGCGCAGCGTTGACGACGAGATCGAGGCGCGCGCCTTCCTTGATGGCGCCGGTCGCCGCCTGAAACCCCACTGTTCCCGCCCCTCACATGTTTCACTCCGCAGGATTACGAGCTTGACTTCCATCTCCCTGAGCTGCACGCACAGCGTTGACGACGTGATTGAGGCTCGCACTTCGTTGCCGCCTACAAAGCAAACCACTTGAAAACCCTTGCTGTTCCCGCCCCTCACATCTTTCACTCCGCAGGATTACGAGATCGACTTCATCTCGCTGAGCTACACGCGCAGCGTTGACGACGTGATTGAGGCCGGCGCCTTCCTGGACACCCCCAACTCAAAACCACATAACACTCTACTTCAACCCTCCCACCTCTCACCTCACAGATTGTGAGATCCTTTTTCAGCTGGTGTCCGTTGTGGCGCAGCCGCTTTAACACACCATGTAACCCGTCTTCTTCTTGTTCACAGGATTATCTTCTTGTTCACAGGATTATGAGATCGACTTCATCTCGCTGAGCTACACGCGCAGCGTTGACGATGGATTGAGGCCAGCACTTGCTGCCGCCCTCAACATTAAACCACCTGAAACCACCTGAAACCTTGCTGTTCGCGCCCCTCACATCTTCCACTTCGCAGGACTACGAGATCGATTTCATCTCACTGAGCTACACGCGCAGCGGCATTGATGTTATCGCGGCTCACACTTGTTGCCGCCCTCAACTGAAACCACCTGCCCCGCCCCTCACATCTTTCACTCCGCAGGATTACGAGATCGACTTCATCTCGCTGAGCTACACGCGCAGCGTTGACGATGTGATTGAGGCGCGCGCCTTCCTTGATGCTGTGGGCCTGGCCAACACCAAGATCATGGCCAAGCTGGAGAGCAGGCAGTCGCTGCTCAACTTCAAGGGGATACTCAACGAGGCAGACGGCATCATCATCAGCAGGTAGGCAAATGAGCGAAATTGTGGTAGAATGTTGCGTTCATATCAGAACTGCAAGGGCATACTGAACGAGGCAGACGGCATCATCATCAGCAGGTGGGTCTAATACGAATAAGTCTTGTAGATTCTTGATGGTGCAAATATAAACTTCAAGGGCATACTCAACGAGGCAGACGGCATCATCATCAGCAGGTGGGCATACTATTTTGGAAATAAATAATTGTTGTAGGTTTTGTAAGTTCAAAGTATGATTTGAAGGGCATACTCAACGAGGCAGACGGCATCATCATCAGCAGGTGGGCATAAGTTTGAATGATTATTGTAGATTCTGACAGTTCATATCAGAACTGCAAGGGCATACTCAACGAGGCAGACGGCATCATCATCAGCAGGTGAGCATAAAAATGTATCAATATTGTTTAGTTGGTGGAGCATCCTGCGGCTAGGCAGGCGGCCTTAGCACAGCAGGTGAACGTGCCATGGCTTAGGAGCATACAATTGGATCACATATGAAACAGATGATAGTGTGGGCTACTGAGTGCTACAGAACCTTGAACAGCTGATCCTTGTTGCTGCTGCTGCTGCTGCTGTTCTTCCTGAACATCTTGCAGAGGCAACCTTGGCCTGGACTGCCTGCCTGAGAAGATGGCACTGGTGCAGAAGACACTCATCCAGAGCTGCAACCTGGTGAGCGCGGTTAGACACAACTTTCAGCTAGCCCTAATGCGCCATGCACCATGCGCCTTTCAGCTAGCGCTCTTGCTGATGCGCCATCATCCCTGTGTCTTGTTGGTGCGCTCCAAATGCAAGTACAACTACTCCGCTGCTGATTCTTTGTTGCCAGCGTTGCTGAGCAGGCATTCACTGCACGCATTTGGTTAATGACCTACAGCACAGACTCGGCTTACACCTGCATATCTTTGCTGCTGCTGCTGCTGCAGGTTGGCAAGCCTGTGCTCATCACCCGCGTGGTCGACACCATGGCCGTGTCACCCCGCCCCACCCGCGCTGAGGCAACCGATGTGGCCAATGCAGTGCTGGACGGAGTGGACGGCATCCTGCTGGGGCAGGAGACGCTGCGCGGCTTCTTCCCCATTGAGAGTGTGCAGACGCTGGTCAGCATCGCGCGGCAAGCAGAAAAGGTAAGCTTGATTGCGTAGTACGCAGGATTGCGGTGGTGCGCCGTCTCTAGCGAGTTGATCTTTCAGCTGCCCATAAACACTTTCGGGATTCTTCCCCATTGAGAGCGTGCAGACGCTGGTCAGCATCGCGCGGCAAGCAGAGAAGGTGCGCTTTAGGGCATACGCGGCATGCCGATCCCGCGTGTTTCTGCTGATTTGGCAGGGTCTGCGGTTCCACACGTTTGCATAGCCTTAACCCTAAACATGTCTTACGGTTGGCACCGGTACGCAACTGTTACAGTTACACTAGCAGCTCGTGTGTGGTGGTCATCGGTGTCCTCTCAGCGTGTTTCGTGTGTCACCAGTTGACCTCCCAACTGCCTGTAGACTGCCCATACACACTTCTGGAGTTCTGGACAGCCTCGTTAGTACCCTGTTTGAACGCACTTGTCACTTTTTGATGTAACACTGCAGACGTTTGACCACTACTACCACTGTGACAAGCCTTGTGATGACCCTGTTTGAACGCACTTGTTACTTTTGGTGTAACGCTGCAGGTGTTTGACCACCACTACCACTTTGACCACCTGCTGGACACCGCGTAGGGTGGAGGAGGGCTACGGCCTGCCTGTGGGCATGGCTCCCACCAGCAATTTGTCATGTAACATGACTCATGTTATTTGTCATGTTATGTAATGCCGCAGGTGTTTGACCACCACTACCACTTTGACCACCTGCTGGACACTGCTTATGAGGTGGAGGAGGGCTACGGGGGCACTGGGGGCAGCCCAGAGGATGCCAGCCCCATCAGCAGCCAGGGGGACCTCTCAGAGCTGGGTGAGTTCGAAAACAGATGAGCGATACGGGACGTGTGTTGTGCATGAGAAGGTGTTTTTGTGTGTGGCAAAGAGAAGAAGCGGGCAAGCACTACTGCTTGTGGTTTGTTGTCGGATGTAGCATGTTTTGGTCCTCACAGACAGTATCTAGGGCTGTTTGGGGGCAGCCCAGAACATGCCAGCATCATCAGCAGCCAGGGTGACCTCTCAGAGCTGGGTGAGTATCTCAACAAATCAGCTGTGAAGGACGTGTGTTGAGCACGACAGGGTGCGTGTGACATAGAGGACAACCAGGCGAGCCACTTTTGTATATGATCTGTTGTCTTATGTAGCATGTCATGCTCCTCACAGCCAGAATAGGCCTGCCTAAGGGCAGCGCAGAGGATGCAATCCCCATCAGCAGCCAGGGTGACCTCTCAGAGCTCGGTGAGTTACTATAAATGATTCGGTTGTGGTAGAAGTGTGTTGTGCATTAGAGGGTGTTTTGTGTGTGATAAAGAGATACACCGGGCAAACGCTGCTGTTTGCTTTGTTATTATGTGGGCCTGGGGGCAGCCCAGAGGACGCCAGCCCCATCAGCAGCCAGGGTGACCTCTCAGAGCTGGGTGAGTATTCTGGATAATAATCGGGTTGCGCTAGAAGTGTGTTGTGCATGAAAGCGTGTTGTTGTGTGTGACAAAGAGGGGAACCGGGCAACCCACTGCTGTTCTTTTTTGTTGTGTGTGCCATGGCTCTGTTCCTCAAGGACACAAGGCCTGCCTGGGGGCGGTCCAGAGGACGCCAGCCCCATCAGCAGCCAGGGGGACCTCTCAGAGCTGGGTGAGTTTGCCGATTCATTGCAGGACGTGCAGGACGTGTCTTATGTAGCATGTTCTGTTCCGCACAGACAGCATAGGCCTCCGTGGCTACTCTGTTGTGCGTACAATACACAACCTCTGACTGCTGCGTGCCTTGTGCAACTCGCTGCATGTGCAGACCCCGAGGGCGCTGGCGCGAGCGGGGGCAAGCGCGCGCCACACCGCATCCATGTCTACTCTACTTTGCTTTGCATGCACTACACAGCCTCTGACTGCTGCATCCTTGTGCTACCCGCTGCATCATGTGCAGACCCTGAGGGCGCTGAGTGCTGTAGCCAAGTTGTTATTCAAGTACATGTCTCCTTGCCCCTTGCTTGCTCAACTGCTGCATGTCACCCGCTGCTTGTACAGACCCTGAGGGCGCTGGTGCGAGTGGCGGCAAGCGTGCACCATGCCGCATCCGTCGCTTCTCTGCTGTGCATACAATACACAACCTCTGACTGCCTCCTTGTCAACTACACAACCTCTGACTGCTTCCTTGTTCCTTGTGCAACACGTTGCATGTGCAGACCCGGAGGGTGCTAGCGCGAGCGGCGGCAAGCGTGCACCGCGCCGCATCCCCAGCAACGAGTCGTTCAGCAGCCTCAGCTTGGCCATCAAGGCCATGACACGCTTCGGACCCAGCAGCTACGGCAACCTGCAGGTGCGATGAAGACTCGGCTGCCAGATGCTGATGTCTGTGACTCTGGTTGGATGCAGAATGGTCTGCTGTTTGTGCACTTGCGGTTTGGAGCTTGGCCTTCCAGGCCTAGCCATGCTTCTGCGCAGCAAGTACAGGTGCAGTCTGCAGGTGACAAAAGAAGAGCGATATAATGCTCATAACGGGAATCTTTTGTGCAGGATTGTGCCATGCCTGCAACAGTTTTCAGTGCAGGTCCTTGCCATTCCTGCAACAGGGAATTGCGCAATGCCGTGCTGATGTTTATGGTTTTACTTCAGCGACTTTGTGCCGCAGCTTGCACTGAGGCCGTTTGCATGTGTGTTTGCTGTCGCCTACAGGGCATGTCCAAGAACGACAGCAGCGGCAAGCTGTACCACGCCACGCCGTACATCAGCAAGCTGGAGTCCATCAGCAGCAGCGCAGTGCGTGCAGCAGACAAGGTCGGCGCGTCGCTCATTGTGGTCTACACGCACACAGGTGCGCTGGCAGCTGGTGTCTGTTGGCCATCACCTCGTTACATGTAGGGCTCTTGCAGCAAAATGATGCGGTTCTATCCAATGCTGCAAACACACTGCAATACAGCATCTGATGCATACTGGCACTCCATAGCTGTGCTGCTTGCAGACAGCAGCCGCACAACCCAGCATGGCGCAGGTACTGCACGCACTGCCGCCGTTATACAATGCTGTGTTATGTGCTGCCTGCAGGCCGCACCGCGCAGCTTGTGGCCAAGTACCGTCCACCGATGCCCATCCTGACGCTGGTGGTGCCCCGCCTTGTCAGCGACACACTCAAGTGGAAGCTGGAGGGACGGTGAGTGTTATGTAACATCACACAACATTACATAACAGAAGCAGCACATGACAGCCTTTGCAGCATGCAGTATGAAACCTGAAACCCCCTAAGCACACACAGCATGCTGGCACGTAGTCTGCTTGCTACAACCTGTTGAAGCTGGCTGTCTGAATTACGGTATTATGGATCAGCCCCACTCGGTCTCTGATGTTTGTCTGCTGCTGCTCTGCTTGTGCTGCACGTGCACTGCCTGCTATCTGTGTGCAGCCACAACGCGCGCCAGTGCCTGCTGACCCGCGGTCTGCTGCCCATGCTGGCAACACCACAGCCACACGGTGACGCAGGTAGGTAACAAGCTGTACCTCCAGCACTGCATACTGCGCGATGCAGCCGTCGCTTGGACAAGCAGCATCTGCAGCCCTGCAAACACAGTGACGTCATGTGCCCCGAACAGATCTTGCGCTGGTGCTGCGTGATTGCTGCCATGCTGCTCATAACCTCAACTGTTATGCAGCTGTACAGGGGGAATGCAATGCTTGCAGCGTATCTGCATGCCTGGCTGCTGCTGCTGCTGCTGTGCGCCGCTGCAGTGCTGGGCGAGGCAATCAGTGCTGCCACTGCATATGTGCATTCGCAAGCATTCACTGCATTTGCAACCTTGAACTGCGTTTGCGTTTGCTGCTGCTGCTGCTGTTCGCCTGCCGCAGTGCTTGGTGAGGCGATCAGTGCTGCTGCTGTACATGTGCATCTGCAACCATTCATCACACTGGCAACGCTTCATCGCATCTGCAACTGCGATGTAGCTATACATGTGTGTATGCAACCTTTCATCGCATCTGCTGCTGCTGTTTGTCTGTCGCAGTGCTTGGTGAGGCGATCAGTGCTGCCAGCCGTCTGGGCATTGTGAAGCCCAACAACCACGTGGTGGCGGTGCAGCGCATCCACGACGACTTCTGCGTGAAGATCGTCAGCGTGGACGCCATGGGGGCGGGCATCAAGCGCGCCATCAACCTGGGTGAGTGCCGTGTTAGGTGAATTTGTGCACCCACAATCTGCTGCTAGCCAGGTACCACATTGTTGCGCAGCGCTGCAGTGAGGCATAGACGCAATGGGTACAGGCATCAAGCGCGCCATCGACCTGGGTGAGTACTTCGTTTGCTGATTTGATGATAGCAGCAATACAGCTACTAGTCAGGTACCACATTGTTGTGCAGTGCCACAGTGTGGCATAGACGCAATGGGTGCAGGCATCAAGCGCCTCATCAACCTGGGTGGGTGGCTGGGCTAGAATGAATTCAGGTGTGATACGTCTGGCCTCAAACCTTGTTTGCCCAAGGCAGACATCCCTTGCAACCGGCAATGCTGGTGCTTGATGTAAGTTGCAAGCTATTGTGCGCTCTGGCTTTAGCACGGTACAAACTCTTGCTGTTGTCTTGCCTCTGCAGATGTGACGGAGCACGGGTGCTTGACAACTGTGTCAGCACCTGGCGCAGCAGAAGTAATTGACCACGATGCGGGCCACATGGTCACCTCAATCAGCGAACTAGACGAGGAGGCAGCAGCGCGGGTGGTGGCAGAGCTTGCAGCCAACGGCAGGGCGTGAATGCCGGGTGCTTGACGTGCAGGGTTGGCGTGTCTTTGGGATTGTCCGTGGCGGCATACAGACAGTCTGCATGCGGCTGTGCATTTGGGTGAGGCGTGTTGGTCTGCATGGCGGTGTCGGGGTGCTTTGTTGTCCCGGTGGGGGGCTTCCCGTCATGAGCCATGCGCTGTGCCGCTGCAGTGTCGTGTTAGACATGCAGCTGAGCCCTCCTGTTTCTGCAGCAGATATGGCGCATCATAGTGTATCTTATGCTGTACAGCACATCTAATTGAAGCGTGGCAGCCGCAGCGTGCACGGCCATGCAGGTGGCAGTCGCAGGTAGAGCAGATAATTACACATATGAGCTGGCAAAAGGTCGCATCGTGTGTTTTATTGGTGTTTCTTCTGTGTTGCCGGATGGTTGAGGTATTGTTGCAGCAGCTCACTTACAGCCAGTGCTGTTTGTGTGTTGCAAGTTGATATTGGTCATTGGCAGCCATGTTGGGGCTTGACTAGACACTGTGTGAGGCGGTGCTCAACACATGGTGACAGATCTAGGGTGGTAGTGAGAGGATGCTCCGTCTACTGACCGTGGCTGCAAGTTTGCAGCTTCTTTGCGCGGGGGCCTGTGCATTTACCGCGGATCTGTGCACAGGGGCAGCGCTGCTATTGCAACCAGTTCCTGACTGCTGGCAATTCGCTGCCATGCTACGGCTGATGTTAGTTTCACATGAGTTGTATCATCATGTGCATGTGCAACTATCAATGGTCAGATGGTGATCTGCGCGTCGGCAGCATGCTATGCATGATGGTGTGTCTGTTCATTTCAGTCACCAGCCATCATCACGATGGTATGCCGGCCACTGCTTTGTTCGCTGGGCTGAGCTCAGCTGCAAGTACTCAGCGCGCCAGGGCGGCGTTCTGTAGGCTTTGCACCCAGAATGCAACGTGGTGGTGCATGGCTGCCTCCAGGAAGGGTGCCGTGTCCATGTCCACCCGTACTTCTGTTCTGCAGCGGCAGCGCGTGGCTGTGGTCACGGCAGCATCGGCCGTGATACCTTTTTAGTAAAAATTGATTCAGCGTCATCATCGCTTGCCTAACCGATCGCTGTGTGTGACAATGTTACGCTGGTTTGAATCACTGAGTCATGCAGGGCGACCGAGCCCACCGTTTCAACTGTGTGCAGCTCTCTTGTGCAGTGGTTAACAATCTTACATGAAATTGATGGCTGTCTGAGGTGTCGCTTCTAACCACTTTCGTTTCCTGCCTTGCGACAGCGCCGATAGCTTTTACTTGCTTAAGTTCTTGGTGTTGTTGGTGAATTATATACATCAGCACAAGCAGCTGCAGAATCATGGCTGCAGCGGAGGCATACTTCGTGGGCAGGAGCGAGCTGCTTTCATGGATCAACAGTACGCTGGGACTCAGGATAAACAAAGTAGAAGAGGTAGGAGTGGCTAACATAAACCAGTATACCACCCACTGGGAAGCTGCATGTGGGAAGCAACAGCTCCCAGAACAGGTACTGCTGTTGTGCTTGCAACACATACACTATGCCTTTCCTGTCCTGCTATGGCCATGCAGACAGCAAATGGAGCCGTAGCGTGTCAGCTTATGGACGCTCTGTTCCCTGGGGTCGTGCCAATGAAGAAGGTAAGACTGTCTGGGCTGCAAGTTGCAGGCTGCAGTATGCAGAGCAGCAGTGCATCTGTGAGTCAGGCCTAAGCTGCCTGCCCCAGCACTGACATTACTTTGCAAACGCAGGTTGACTTCAATGCCAAGAACGACTATGACATGATCAACAACTACAAGGTCCTGCAGGACGTGTTCAACAAGCTGGGCGTTGAGAAGGTGGGACTAGGCCGCAGCAAGCACAGTGCAACTGTTCCCCTTCTTACTGCTGCTTAGGTCGCTGGCAATCGCCTGTTTGTTGCGACAGCCACACAAACGCAGCAATGGTTGGCACAAGCTTGGCAGCAGTGGGTTGGGCCTGATGAGGGCACGAGGTTTCCGTACCTGACTGCACTCCTCCTTGCTGTCCTGGTATTGAGCAGCACATGGCCTTCTTCCAGCTGTGCAAGCACACTTACATCCAGCCCAACCAGCACGACTAGAGGATAAGCATGCGCTCACAAGATTTTACTCAACACAACACATCCCCGCCTGTTGACCATTGCAGCACTGCGAGGTGGCCAAGCTCATCAAGGGTCGCCCCCTGGACAACACAGAGTTCATGCAGTGGTTCAAGGCCTACTGGGACACCACAACAGGCGGCCAGCCGATTGCAGACTATGACCCAGCTGCGCGCAGGCAGCTGTGCAAGACGGGCCCGTTCAGGGGCTCTGCTGGAGGCCCAGCTGCAGCAGCACCAACACGCAGCACTGTTGGAGGCACAGGTGAGGCCACTAGCTGGCCTGGAGTGCTGGCCTGCAGTGCTTGGCTGGGACCCAACAAGCACTCACGCGTCACACATCAGGAACCGTTGTTGTTGTCACCTGCGCAGTAGCATCTCCCGCTGCACTCAGCACGCCGTGCAGTAGTGCCTCAATGTTGCATATGTGCTGCTCAATCAATCATCACCAGCAGCGGTAGAGCATTTACCTAAGACTGGGCAGTTACGTGCCATACTTGCAGCGCAATTTTTGACCCTGCTCCCCCCTACTGCATTCTTTCAATCATTTTGCAGCTGCCAGCACAGCCGGCGCCCTGCAGCGCCGCATCGGCCAGCCAGTGAGCTACGCAACAAAGGGCACGCCTGCAGCAGCCACACCGCCTGCTGCTGGCGCGGCTGCGCGCACAGGCAGCAAGAAGAAGCTGATCAGCAGCAGCGCACGCACCAGCGTTACCAGCGACAGCGACACTATTGAACGGCTGCAGGAGGAGGTGCGCGCTCCGCTGTTTGCTGGTTGTGTTATGTGCAGCAGCGCTGTACAGGCATTTACGGGTCTTCAGCAGAAGCAGCAGTGCTGTTATGTCTAGCGTTGTTGTTCTGATGCACGCCTGGAGTGTGTTGGCGCACAAGACGCACGCATGCAGCCATGGTCCTGCTGGCCTTACGGATGCTGCATGCGGCCTTGCATTGGTCCGTACAGCGCTAGGCCGTAACGCTGCTGCTGGTTTGCGCTTGGTGCAGGTGTCCAGCTGGCGCGTGTCTGCTGAGACTGCCACCAAGGAAAAGGACTTTTACTACTCCAAGCTGCGCGCCATCGAGCTGCTGTGCAACACAGGAGGCGTGGCTGGCTCGCCGGTAAGCAGCGCAGCAGCAGGCCGGACTTTGCAGTGTTGTGATTGCCGCAGCAGCTGGTCTGTATATTGATCAATACAGCATGGCACAAGCTGCAGCGCACCATCAACCTGTGTAGCGTGCATTCCTCAGGTGTGGATAGTGGGTACACTTCCGCAGTGATACACTTGCAGTACTACCTTGGTGCTGCGCTAGAAGGCATGCTCACAACTGCGTATGCGCTTGTCAAAGCAGCGCGACTGCACTAATTATAACAAACAATCGGCTGCTGAGCAAAGAGTATCCACTCTGTCCTGTTGATGTCGACTGTGCGTAAGTGGCGCCGGCCGTGAAGGACATCCTGTATGGTGCCGCCATCCATGACACACATTCCTGATGCTTGGTGCTAAGACATGTCTGTATATGTTCAGCTGGTGTCCATTGCGGCGTAGCCGCTTGAACACACCTTGTAACCCCTCTTCTTGGTTTGTACATGTCTGCCTTGTGTGTGCAGGTGCCCAAGACTGTGGAGGACATCCTGTATGCTGCCTCAAGTCAGGACACACATCCCTGCTGCTTGGTGCACGCAAGACATTCAAATTTTACATGTCTGCCTTGTGTGTGCAGGTGGCCAAGGCTGTGGAGGACATCCTGTATGCTGCCACAGTTCATGACACACATCCCTGCTGCTTGGTGCCAGGACATGTTTGTGCATGGTCAGCTGGTGGCCGTTGCGGCGTAGCCGCTTGAACACATACCGTGTAACCCCTCTTCTGGTGCGCGTAAGACAATTATTTTTTACATGTCTGCCTTGTGTGTGCAGGTGGCCAAGGCTGTGGGGGACATCCTGTATGCTGCCACAGTTCAGGACACACGTCCCTGCTGCTTGGATCGTTATGCATCAATGCACATGTCTGCCTTGCGTTTGCAGGTGGCCAAGGCTGCGGAGTACATCCTGTATGCTGCCACAGTTCACGGCACACATCCCTGCTGCCTGGTGCGTAATACATAAATTTATCTGTGCATGTCTGCCTTGTATTTCACAGGTGGCGAAGGCTGTGGAGGACATCCTGTATGCTGCCACTCAGGAGGAGGGAGAGGCCTGCCTGGCAGCAGCAATCGCAGAGCTGGAGGCGGCAGGCGGTGCAGCGCCAGCAGATGATGTGCAGCAGCCTGAGGGCATGGAGCAGCTGCAGCAGCAGCTGCAGGAGGGACTGGACCTGCAGCAGCAGCAGGAGGAGCTGCAGCTGGGCAATGGTGAGGAGCAGGAGGTGGGGTATGCTGCCGAAGGTGTGGAGCAGCAGGTGGAGGTTGCTGCTGCAGTGCCGGTGTGCTGAGCAGCCGCGAGGTGGAGGGGGTTGACAGGACACTCTTCTGTGCTGGTGTGGTGGGAGTTAGGGAGCGGATGAAAAGGGAGCCACGTGATGTATACTGTAGTAACATCTATGCTGCGTGACATTGGCGATTATGTGTTGATGGTACAAGGCTGGCAGCAGCAGTTTGTGTGCTGCTGATTTGCATCACAGCAGCAGCCTGCCATGTTGTTGGAACAGCATGGCTTCCAGCTCTCACAGCGCATTATACATTTTGGGAACGAGTGCCGTGTTTGGTTTGCAACTGATGTGACTGTCTGTGTGTGTGAGTATCTAGCCAAACAATGGGGAAGATAAGTTTCTGTCTGGTGGTGTTGATGTGCAGTTTGGCTGAATGCAACAGCCAGGTGCTGTCGATTGGGCCACCTCTGTGCGCATTACTGGGTGGGCACCAACAGTGCTTCAACTGTGTGCGAGCATGCTGATGTTGACACACCGCACGTCAGTTGGCGTCAGCTTGTGTCAGTTGGTGTTTGGTGAGGCCACACCACAGGTTGTGTGTCTAACACAGTGACCGCGCGACCCGGTTCCCGGGCCCTGCTTGCTCCAAGTATACAGCTATGACAATGAGAGTATCGGTCAGCATTAGCTGAACTGCACACTTGCCAGACCAAGCAAATGTTGCTCAAGCTCGCGTAGTGTGTAACGTACGATTCTGAACTGGCTAGGGGTGTTATGTGGATGTTGTGTGACATTGTTTGCAGTGGGCATCCATCCAGGGCAGCAGCAGAAAGAAGAGTATATGGGTTACATGGCGTCACGCCTGTACGGCGTCTGTGGCACAGACGACTGCGTCGCAACGAACACCCAGAAAACAAAGGCCGAGTCCGGGGCTGCAAGGAGGTCAGCAGAAAAGATACTTTCACCCACTGGGAAGGAGGCCCACTCAAGGAAAGCCTCGGTGTGTGAGATATGACCCTGTCAATGGGGGGGGTGAAGGTAATCCCCCCGGGAAAAGAAGTTCCTTCCCCACTTCCCCCCCTGGGCCTCAGCCACGATGGCTCTGCAGGCAGAACCGCCAGTCTCACAACATGCAAGTTGGACTTTATTTCGACAGAAGAAGAGGGGTTACATGGTGTGCACAGGCAACTACGTCGCAACGAACACCCGAAAACAAAAGAGGGCATTTCGACAAGGAAAAAAGAGGAGGGGTTACATGGTGTGCACAGGCAACTACGTCGCAACGAACACCCGAAAACAAAAGAGGGCTGCTAGAAGTTCAGCGGAAAACAGGCTGTCACCCAAAGGAGGCCCACCCGAGAAAGCCTCTGTGTGTGAGACATGACACGTGGCTCTGCTGGCAGAACCGTCAGACTCACAACACGCAGTGTAGATTCTATTGGGACATGTAGCAGAAACTATCATAAAACAGTGCCGGTGACAGCAAACCATACTTGGTGCAGTATAGTGGGCGGGCTGAACTCAACAGGACAAAGCTGGCCAACAAAGGTCAGACCATCGGCCTGAGGCAGCAGACAAGGGGGAAAGGAGCAGAGGGCCAGGTGGCTGCTGCAGGGGCGATGCAACTGCATATTGCAGCAGCTGCACCACAGGCCCTACAGCTCCTGCAGCGCAGGACCACCAGTCTCAGGCTTGATAGAGGTCAAAGGGCAAACTCAACACGCAGAATGATGGCTGTCACCGCCGCACCACACGCAGGCCATTACCCCACAGCACAGTGTGCCAAGAAATAAACGGTTGCCGGGTGAAGAGCTGGTTCCTATGCCGCCGCGGCACTCTGGTCGTAGTGGCATTTCGACAGCAGCAGAACAAAAAATTGAGCGTGAAACGATCGCGAAGTTAGAGCGGGCCCAAGCTGCCATTGCTTCGGAGCAGCCCCCCATTCGGGATCCTGCCGCCAAACCTTGGCGGCCTGGTTGGCTCAGTCGGTAGAGCGCAAGGCTTGTGGTCGTGGGTTCGAGCCCCACATCGGGCGCAAAAGCATTGACGAGTGTGATTGTAGCAGTACAAACACATCAGCTTTTTGGAGACCTGTGTGCTGCAGTGCTGACCTGCATCCTACGTGTGCAACACAGCCACAACTGCACTGACACAACATTCAGCATGCAGCACATGTGCCGCTCATTGGCCCATCATCAATTGCCTTATTGAAGTGCTGCACCCGGCCAGCCCAGCGGCTGGGGTGGGTGGTCAGCGCCAGCATTGTGCAGAGGGGCGCCTCAGCTGCTGGGCAGTGGCTGCTGCTGTTCGCAGCTCAGCTGCCAGGCTGTTATACTCACTGACTGCAATGCTGCCACCACTACACACTGCGCTCTGTGCCACGCCACGTGCGCTGAGCGCACTGTACAGCATGCAGCAGTGTGAGCAGCAGCACGGTGCAGTTCAATGCACTGAAGCATCACTTGCAATACTTCAGTCACTACAGTATCGGAAGCGCCTCCAGCAGTGCGGCAGAAGAATCTCAGTGGAAACCAGGCTGTTACCCAATTTTGAGTCCAAACATATTTGAAAGAGGCCTACACCAAGAAGCCTGTGTGTACAGGCCTGTACCGTACACGTGACGAGACATGACACATGGCCGGCAGCTGCCGGCCGCCAGTCTCAACACACGCAGTATCGATTGTTTGCAGCAGCACGCGAAAACAGCAGCAAAATTGAGCTGGAAACGATCAGCAACGACGTCCGACACCAACTGCCATCGCTTCGGAGCAGCCCCCCATTCGGGATCCTGCCGCCAAATTTCGGCGGCCCGGTTAGCTCAGTCGGTAGAGCGCAAGGCTCTTAACCTTGTGGTCGTGGGTTCGAGTGCCACATCGGGCGCATCAGCACGGCAATGAGCATGGAATGAAGCACAACATGCCCCAGCCAGTTTTGCTGCTGCAGCACATCGGGCGCAGCACTGTGGCTTGCTGCTCACACCTTCAGGGCAGCAACAGCCGGATTTGCTGCAAAAGCAACAGCAGTGTGTGCATGCTGACACCTTGCGCCAGGAGTATTGAAGGACCTGCAGGGAAGTTATGTGTGGCAGTGGTCGGGCAGCAGGAACACCATCATGGGCTCCGAGGCTCCAAGTGGGCTGCCAATCAAGCAAGCTGGGCGTCATGAAAGCGTCACAGCCACCACACATGTAAAACATAAAATAACACAGCCAGAACACACAGCAGCTGCCGCACGAGCGTGCTGCCACCTGTCATCACCACTTCTATGTGAGCTTCGACTAGCCGCCCCAGCTGCAGCTGCTGCAACATGTGCTGCACAACTGCTTCTGGCGCGTTGCCAGGGCCTTACCACGAGGAGGTCGCTCACAACCAGGCCCAAAAACGAATGGATGCATCGCTTTCTGTGCATGCATCCAGCAAATGTGTAGCATGCTGCACTTGCATGCTTGCCGCAAGTAAGTTACTAGCCACCCAAGGCCTGCGACACAAGTCTGCATGCCTGGGCAGCTGGCTATGCTGTGTGCTGCATTGCATGCTGTTTTACTAGCCACCCAAGGCCTGCGACACAAGTCTGCATGCCTGGGCAGCTGTTTATGCTGTGTGCTGCATTGCATGCTGCTTGAACAGCCACCCAAGGCCTGCGACACAAGTCTGCATGCCTGGGCAGCTGGCTATGCTGTGTGCTGCATTGCATGCTGCTTGAAAAGCCACCCAAGGCCTGCGACACAGCGACACAAGTCTGCATGCCTGGGCAGCTTGCTATGCTGTGTGATGCTTTGGACGCGGCTTTATCAGCCTTCTGAAGCCTGCGACACAAGTCTGCATGCCTCAGTTGCTTTTTTCTTCGGGCTACCTTTTACCAGCTGCGATGTTTCGACACCAGCTGCGTGCTGAACTTGCTTGGTGCACTTGTGGCATTGCAGGCCTTATATAGTATGGCATGCGAGCACGGTTGAGAATATGACCAGTGGTATACAGCCGAGGTAGCTGAGCCCCGGCGCGGGCAACAGCCGCGGCAGCTGAACCGCAGCCGCTGCTGTGCCAGATTGCCGACACAAGCACCAACTATGCAAGAATACATTTATTTTATTTATATCTTATCGCATGTGTTCTGTTTGGCCAACAACACGTCAGCCCGAAGTTCTTGCTTGCTTCATGCTCGGACCGCAGTACGGTGGACTGCGCAGGCTTGCTGGGTTTCGTGGCAATCACACGGCGTCCGAGGCAGCCAAAAGACTATCAACATGTTTTCTGTCAGTAGCAGAACCACTGTGCAGCTCAGCACCTTCAACTGCAAAGCCGTGGACGTTGTGAAGTTGATGCAATCATTTACCAATCGCCAGTAAAGTCTTGTGTGCAACATGCTCACACACGTGCACACAACATCAGACTGTGCTCTTTGTGCATTACTACACAATTGTGGAGTTCTGTGCGGCATCAAATGCTCATCTCATTGAGTGAGACGCAGCACAGTCGCACAATGCAGATTCACTCTCACATGAAGCTCCTGCTGGCCACTTGATAGTGCCTCAGCTGGTCAACATCACGCCCTGCACATGCTTGTCTTTGCATAGAGACAAGGCGTGAGTATGACATGCATTGGCAGCTGCTGCAGCAGACAGCAACCGAACACTACACATGCAGAGCCACAACCGTGCTGCTGATACACAACTACCCGCATTATCGCCTTTTTTATGTTCCAAGCCATCAAAGACACTGACGGCATACAGCAGAGATTGCAGTCTGCCAGGTTGCTGGCCGTAGCCAGAATGCTTCAAGTCTGTGTATTTGTCTGCCAGCCATACGCAGGTGCTCATAGCATGCAGTTCACTTTGAGGAACCACCTCAGAAACTGAACCCCTTCATTGCAACACCCCACCACACTCATCCTGCGCTCACGGCAGGTACCTAGAATCAACACGATTATGACCATCGACGCTGTCATGGGATGCATACGGCCCCGCTGCGACCATATGGATGCACGCCACTGCACGCCTGCAGACGCCTTCACTGTGCTTGCTGTTGCCTTGCTTGCAGCAACAGAGTAGTAGCCCATGTGTGCATTGCTGCCCGCGGCAGTTGCTGTGGTGCTTTTTCCACAGCCATGACACATATGTGGTCACGTGGTGCCACTCGTTGATTAGCAGTCATGTATAACTGTTATATAACAACCGCACTGGAGGCTCCCTGTAATCACACGCCTGGATATGCAGCTGTCAGGCCACACTGTGTTGACAGTGTCAACAAGTCACAGTCAACAGCACCAAAGAATGGCAGCAGTACCCCCTCCCAATATGTCAGGTATAACAACACCACGAATGCATGAGTACCACACATGCCAGTAGAAAAATGCCGGCATCCAGCAGCACATCTTTTGCTGCTTAGCCTAGGGTGAAATAGCCCGAGTGCAGCAACCCATACAGCTCTCAATTCTCCAAGACAGAACCCCAATCATATGTATAGCAGCTGCCTGTGCGGCAGCTTCGCTGCTAAAATAATATGTCATGAAAGCTGCAAGAGCCCGAGGTGGAGAGAACATGTACAAACATTTGCGAAATGCAACAGATGCACCTGCTGAGCTTCCTGCCCGCCTACCCCAAGTTGCGCACTGCTGGCGTGACGCCACTGCTGCACTACTCCCAGTGCATACCGACCGTACATTGTACAGTGTGTGTGCAGTGCATGTTGACTGTACATGCTTAGCAAGCAGGCGTTCTGCCTCAGGCAGCCTACTCGGTGTTGCGCAGGCAGTCATCACAGCCCTGAGGGCGGTCGCCGATCAGTCGGCGCCGCCTCATGCCGCTCTCGTCGTCATCTTCGCCGGCAAAGTGGCTGGTGTTGCCGCAGCCGTCAGCTTGGCGGCCGGCCTGGTAGATGCCCAGCCGCCGAGCAGCAAAGCGCACGAAGCGCCTGCGGTGCTGGAAGTGGTGCTGCGCAAACACCTTGTGCATACCGACCTGCGATGTAAGATGTCATCAACATGGCAAAAGCATACGCATGTGGCTTCAGCAGCGACGCAGGGATCTAATGCGTGGTCTGCGCCATAGGCAGTTGCGTATACGGTGTAGTTGCAACTCTGGCCGCGGCAGCCTGCTGCACCTGATGCAACTTTGAAAGTTTTACGTCCAACAGAGCAGCTGATGTCCGATATGCTCGGAGCAGCAGCAGCAGCAGTCTAACCACTCACATCTTTTGTATCCTCCAGGTACTGCATTGCAGATGCAGTTTTCTCGGGCCAGCCTCCCGGCATGATGCGCGGCATGACACACGTCAGCTTGTATGACACCAGGCTCATGAAGATGTCTTCACCTGCAGCAGCAGCAGCAGCAGTGCAGAGTAGATGTTGACAACTAAAAATCACCACCAGCAGCAGTGACCAACAGAGCGATGTGTTTGTGACGGATGGTTGCGTCATGACCGTGCTGTTGCACTGGTCGGTAACTGCATCTCTGGCTGCCGCGCCACCAAAGATGCATCCAGGCCGCGACAACAGCTGCTACTGCCTCCACATCCATACATAGCAAAGCTCATTACTGACAAGCCCTGAGCCTCGGGAGCCCCTAACCGTTCCAGTAGGGCTTTGCATCCACAACCAGATCCTCCACTGCTGGTGCATATTTGAAGAACGCAGCACACATCGACTTGGGTGTGGCCATGGCAATGGTCAGCACGATGGGGTGCAGGCCTGGCGTGGCCTCCTTGATATGGTACCTGCGCGGGTGAACAGAGCAGCACAGTGAACCACACAGAACCGGGCTAAGTCACTCCATGTGGTATGGTGAAAGCAGAACTTCAAGAGTTGTTGCACAGCAGCAGATCACGCATGACAGAACATGCACAAACGGACGCCAGTGGCCTCCTTAATATGGTACCTGCGCGGGTCAGCTGTGCAGGGTTGGGGCAACGTGGTGGCTAATGTGCTACTAGCTGCAAGAGTCTGTCAGGCAGATCTATGACTGCGCACAGGTCAGCACGATGGGGTGCAGGCCTGGGGTGGCCTCCTTGATATGGTACCTGCGTGGGTCAACAGAGCAGGTGAGGATTGGGGCAATGTGCTGGCTGATGTGCTTACTAACCTTGGCAAGGTGCACCTGCAGTGCAAGATTCTGCGTGCATGTGCCTTCCAGTGCCGCTACATTCCTCACATACGACTGCGCAAAGGCACACAGCAGACGTATAACTGCGCACAGGCACCCAGCAGACGTTTAACTGCGCACAGGCACCCAGCAGACGTATAATTGCGCACAGGCACACAGCAGGCATATGACTGCGCACAGGCACACAACACAAGTATGACTGCGCCAGGCACACAGCAGGCATATGACTGCGCACAGGCACACAGCAGATGTATGACTGCGCACAGGCACACCTCAGATGAATGCAATGCAGAGCCGTGCACTCACTGTGGGTCCTGCAGCCTGTTCCATGTTCGCCCCCTTGAACTAACCAACGTTATGCACCACCGGTACGCCAAAACCCCTCATGTTACAACGCCTGCTAGGCCCTAGTGCATAGTATGCACAGCCGCACACTCACTGTGGGTCCTGCAGCCTGTTCCAGGTGCGCCCCCTGAAGCCCACCAGCTGGCCGGGAGCGCCTGCAGCACGCGCAGCCAGCAGGTCCTTCATGCCATGGGGCCGCACCATGGCGTCATCATCCTGCACGCAGCAGCAGCAGCAGCAGTAGCATTGTTAGCAATTCTTTAATGATGAAGACGATGACACAAGCAGCAGCAGCAGCAGCGCATCAAAGTGAAATACCCATGCGACATTGGCTGGAGCGACAGCAGCGGCAAACTTTCCTGCACAACAATGCTGTTGACATCAGCCTTCACAGGCATCTACTTGATAGGCTCCTCTGTCTCAGCTTCCAGCAGGCAGCCAGCACAATGCAGCAAGCAGGCTGGTGGCTGTCTAGACAGAAATCTTCACAGCAGGCTGTTGCAGCTTGTTGATTCCCACCTGGATGAGCACCTCTGTCTCTGTTGCCAGCAGGCAGCCAATGAAGCGCACAGCCAGGCCGTATCTCTCATTTGCAGTGTAGTCAACGTAGTGCTTCACCTGCAGCGCCAGCAGCAGCAGCAGCAGCAGTGACAGTGTTAACCACCAGCTGATTGGTCCTACGTCCATGCATTCTGATGCACAGCACGTGCGCAGGCACGCTCTGCTGCCTGCACCTCGCACCAAAGGCGCCACAACATCTGCAGCAGTGGCCCCCGTACATGCTATAAGCTGGATTTTGTTTGTGGCTGATTCGTCAATCATTTCAACTTGAAGCACAAAACACCTACCTTGGGGTTAGGCAGCTCAAAGAATGCATCAGGCTTCAGATGCAGCACGACAACCTCTGCCACATACGGCTCGTATGCAGGGTCGCTCGCGTACGTCTCTGCTATCTTCTTGTTGTTCTCTGGCCTGCTCCAGTTCATAATCACCACAGAGAACTTCCTGGGAGTTTGCTGCTGCTGATCTTCAGTGCCGTCTAACTGCTTCAGCTGCTGCTGTATGTAATCGTATGGAGGCCAGTGCAGCTGCACATTCTGTGCGCCTTTTGCAGCAGCTTTGCCGCTGCTGACTGGGACTGCTATTAGGTTGATGTCATCGCTTGCTGTAGGCTGCGGCAGCTGTGGTTGTGGTGGCACTGCTGGTGCTGGCGCTGCTGGTTGCTCCTGCATCCTCCTGCTTGGTTGGAACGAGGGAGGCGCAACTGCGGCTGCAGCTGCATCACTGCTGAAAAGATCTGTAGTGTACGCATCTGCTGCAGCTGCAGCAGGGTCGCTGTAGTATGATTCCGTTATGCCAAAGTCTGTCCTAAGCTGTCTGGTTGATGATGCTGTGCCTGCACTAGCTGCTGCTGTGCAGCAAAGAGCTGCCAGGGCCAGCAGGGCCAGCTGCTGCAGTGCCATATGCTCACGCGCCATGGTGTCCGAGGCGCTGCAGCCGCGATCCTCAATCAGGCCTTACAATATCTGAGGTGGTTTGCCTGCGAGGTTGCGCGAAACTTGGAACAGCTGCTTGCCGAAACGATGTCAGGTACACTTGCAGCTTGCTGTCGCGCCAGCAGCACTACGCCCACCAGCAAATCAAAAGGGTTAGCGGCGTTAGACAACGACGAGGGATGGTGGTTGAACAATCCAGGACGAGCTGCAATGGAGGCAGCTTTGGCGGGCGCGCCCTGCGTTCAAGTACGTGACAGGTGGAGGTGGAACAGAACGTGACTGAAAGAAGCATGTGTCGTAAGTAAGCAATACTACAGCTGTCGTCTGACGTGCAGCTACCTGTCACATACGAGGCAGGCGATCACCCCGAGGCGCAGCTGCGCAGATAACCCTAGCGCATGGCTGCCGACCTGAAACAAATGGAAACTTCCATTCTTGCGCAGAGATTCATCTCCATGCTTGACCGTGTTTGAAGATACCCGCCATTGCGCTCGCTTGGCGTCAGACAGGCGAACGCCGGGAATGGCAACGCCAAGGCGGACGCCACTGCCACGGTTATTATCATCAACGTTGCTTTTAAGCTGCTTTATATCCAGTTTAGCACGCCTGGTGACGCAAGATTCGCGCCTAGAGCTGGTAAGTCGACCATATTGATATGCACTGTGGCCAGCACCAGACTGGGTCTGCAGGAACGGCCCTCATCTTTCTTTGTCAATAGCATCAGCGGTAAATCCAACTTTAAATGGACACGAAGCATGTACTGTGAGCAGTTGAATGGTGCCTGACCGTTGCTCCTGCGTGCTGCTGTCTCTGGCATGCCTGCTGGTCATTTCCGCAGGCTGCCCCGCCAGGAGTTGCGTTGTTCAACCCCTCAGTCGTGCGATACAGCGGCAGCTACTATGCAGCAACACGCAGCTTAGAGAAGAAGCAGAAAGGGGAGATAGAGTGGTGGCTGTCGGGCGCGCACCTGTGTGTTGCTGGTGGCAGCGAAGCAAACTTTGGAGGCAGCATCTGCACCGCATTTGATCCTTGGCAAGCAAGGTGCGCAGCAACTCACTATTTTGCAAGTGCACTGCTGCATGGACTACCTGCAGTCGTGTTGCAAGAGCCTGAGCACTTGAGTGTGAGAAGCATCAACCGTTTTTTCAGCAACAGCAGCAGGGCAGGGAAGGTTCAGGCAGGCACATATGTGTGGGCTCTGCTACTACAGTATGTCACTGACTACAGCGTGCTGCCTTTCAGTGCACAGCATGTTGGAGTACACCAAGCGCATGTGCACAAAGTTTGGACAGCCAGCAGCAGCAGCAGCTTGCTGACTTCTGCACCGCATGCTGTGGCCTCCCACTTGCAGGAACTTGACGTACAATGACTGCATCAAGCCTCAACCAAAGACCGTGGACAAAGTGGCGAAGAAGAAGCGCGATGCGAAAGGCATCGAAGGTGAGGCATGCCTGTCAGCGAGCAAACATGCAAAACCGATGTTCAGTAACGCAGGCGGCGCATGTTAGAGCAGACGCTGTATTCTGAGCTTTGCAACCTACACAGCAGTTGCACATATGCCGCACAAATGCTGTGGCACAGCAGCTGTGTCCATCTTGAAGTGCAGTCCACACAGCTCAGCCAGCATCTGCCTGCATGGGTGCAAGACCCGATGCATTCAGCACGCATCTTGATGCTGCAGATCCGAAGCTGTTTGTGTGGCCTGGCAAGGGCGTGTATGCCACCTACAACCGCAAGCCCCACATTAAGGACCCCAAGCAGCCGCTGTGTGACAAGTTTGGCTTTGTGCAGTACATGAGCACGGTGAGCTGGTAGACAGGCAGACAGTGCATGCTGCAGCTGCTGCAGCGCAGGGCTAGATACGGCACAGCCTGTGCCACACCTGCAGTGCAGGTGTGATGCAGTAGTTCCATTGTGCAGCACTGATAACAAGCCATACCATAGCGGCGTTGTGAGCTTCAAGGTGTGGCTGTAATGATAGCGGCGCATGAGCAGGTGACAGGCAGACCTCGCACACTGCAGCTGCTGCAGCACAGGTCTGGATGATGAGTCAACAAAATACGTCACGAACTAGTGCCAAGCTTTGGCCCTTGGCAGCTGTGACGTAGATTCAGGAGAGTCAGCAGCCGCGCCATTCTGGCGGGACTGGAATGGTAAGTGCATTCACATATCTGCCGGATGACACCGCTGGTGTTGCCGCCAAGCTCTCGCTGTTTGATGTCTGCCTTGGATGGTGGTACCACCGGTGCTGCAGGTTGTATACGATGGGCCGGATGCTGGCAGGCACGATCCCTGGTACCTGCAGAACCCGGTGCAGCTGAGCGCTGGGCAGTTCTCTGGTGACATATACAAGAAAGACAGCAGGTGAGGTCTGGTGAGGAGAGCAGCAGAAGTTAGCCACGTGAGGTTCGCGTCCAGTGTGAAGGTTAAGCGTCGAGCCCGTTGTCTGTTGAGTGTGGACACGTGATGGTTATCAGCTTGCTGCTATGGCGTGAGTAAAGGGTGTTTATACCTCAGCGCACCTGCAAGATAAGCATGCACAACATAGCACACCATGTCACCGCCTCTGTGAGACACAGGATGCTCTTCATGATGCTCCCAATTTGACAAGTTGGCAACTGCAGCATGCCAGAAACCTAGATCTTGCTGCCTCATGCTGCGCTGCTGCATTTAGATCTGCATCTTGCTGCCTCATGCTGTGCTTTTGCATCTAGTTCTTGATCTTGCTGCCTCATGCTGCGCTGCTGCACCTAGATCTAGAGCTTGCTGCCTTACACTGTGCTGCTGCATCTAGATCTCGATCTTGCTGCGTCGTGCTGTGTTGCTGCAGGTACGTAAAGGAGAAGAACTGGATGCCATTCATCCACCAGGAAGAGCTGTACTTCACACACAGCATCATGCCACACCGCGTGTTCAAGTGAGTAAGACACGGAATCATGCCAGGCTGGCCTGCGGCGGCTGCAGCACTGCTGCAGGCTGCAGCAGCTGCCTGTATGTGTACGCAGCGGCGGTTGCACCAGCTGTGTGTATGCGTGAGCAGCGGCTGCAGCTGCTGTCCCTATGCGTACAGAGCGGCTGCGGCTGCAGCTGCCTGTGTGTTTACACAGCGGCTGCAGCAGTGGCATCTGTACAACCTGCAAGTAGCACCCCCTTGCCCTGCATCCCATATGTTGTTGCATGTTGAGCAGCATTGCACTTCACCATCATGCTGGTGCTCTAGTGTCATGTTCAAACCGTGCTGCATTGCGCTTCACCATCATGCTGGTGCTCTAGCTAGCTCGGTGGTTGCCAGATGCAAGCACTCCAGGTGAAAGTACACCGTGTATGTATGATACATAATCATGGTTGTGACGACAGCTCTGCTGCCCGCCTATCATGTGCCTGCTGCAATGCACCAACAGGGTGAACGCCAGCGGAGTAGCAGTGCAGCAGTGGGTGAGCATGGTGAGGGATCTGCTGCCAACAGAGTTTTTGGAAACACCCAAGACACACATGCATGGAGGGCCACCTGTCGTATATGTGGATGCTGCCGCCAGTGGAATGGGGCGGCCTTACTACCTGGGGGTCATGCACTACTGGGATGTGAGTGGCAAATCAGCCAATGTCTCTGAGCTTCACTGTTGCCGTATGTTGATAGTAGGTTGTCAATTCAACATGCGCATCAGCTGGATGCTGATTTGCTCTGGCTTGGAGCCAGTCTGCGCAGCAGATATATGTGCAGAGGGCGTAGCTGTGATCCATAACAGCACATGTAGAGCACATGGACGGCACCTCCGCTGCTGCTGCCGCCTATGCCAACACACAGACAGCTTATCCAGCTAGGTGTACTCAGTGCTCGGAGCACTAATGTATCGTCTTTCATGCAACTGCAGGTGCCTCGCATGCCTGGCGCACGTGCATACCACCACTACGCATATCAGATGGAGCCGCAGCCTCCTTTCAGAATATGTGCGGTCTGTAAGGACCTGCCCCTGCGCTCCTTCAACAAAACATATCACAAAGGTATGCTGCTACAATGCCTTGCTGTGGATCAGCAGCAGCTTCAACTCAACTGCAGTGTGTGGGCTGCCAATGCACATGCTGTTCTGAGGCAAGCTGGTTAGCAGCTAATCAGCCGTCATGTTGCCTGCTCTTGTTTTCCCGGTTGGTTTGTGCAGTACAGTACTGTACTGCACACATCAACAGCTCCGGCCAAAAACAAAGCCGCACAGCTTGCCCCATCACACCCCAGACATGATCGAATGATATATGTTTGCCCTGCAGGTGTCACTGCCACCATGTGGACGCGCGACATCAACTTTGTCAGCGGCCTGCAGCTTCTGGAGGACAACACAGTGCACATGAGCTACGGTGCATTTGACGTTGACGCGCGTATGCTGAGTATGAGCTTGAAGGACCTAGAGAAACACTTTGAGGATGATTTCGACTGCAGCAGAGCAAAGGTCGTCAAGTCTGGGCCAAGCAGAGGCAAGACAAGCAGAAAGGCAGCTGCGGGAGTGCATGATGATGAAGCAGCAGCTTGAACACCAGCCTGGCGGTGGTGGTGGCATGTGTGTGTGGGGCGTGGGGAAGGGGTGATGCCAGCACACAGCTGTAGTAGGTGCAGTGCGGCATGCGGCCTGCGGCCTGTAGGCCTAGCTAGCAGTTACGTGGGGTCGGCCATGAGGCGCTGGAATAGTGGGGTATTCTTTTGTCATGCTGCAGTTGCTGGATGCAGGGTCCACTGTCCAACAAGCGGCAGCCGGCCCCTACTTTTGACTGTATCGCACTTGAAGCTATGACTGTGGCGTTGTGTGTGCACTGCAGAGGTAGCTACCTATAGCTGCCCTGCGTGTGTACAAAGCGGCATGAGGCTTTGGTTGTGCTGTGGCATGGGCAGCACACAGGCTGGTGCGTGTGTGACATGCCTGCTGCCTGCTGCATTCTGCTGGCTGAAGGGTGTAGATCGGCTTTCAGCTTGCAGCCAGGTGTCCTGCAGTTGCACTTTCGCTGTGCAGCAGCTGCTGCACCACAGCAGCCAGGCACGTGCTTCGGCGGCATTGCATTTCAAAGCCGCTGGTGAATGGCAGGTTTTATGTACTTTGCTGGTGACTGTGTGTGTAGACATGTCTGTACAGTGCTGATTAGGGGTTTCCTATGTGTCTTTGCAGTTGAGTGTGTCGGCGGGGGTAGCAGGAGAGCATGGGGGCAACCACGCTGCGAGCAGCATAGCGCTGCCAGCAGCTTGCATGTGCAGCTGGCCATGCATGTGACATGATGCCCCTGCGTCTGCTGTCGTACTGATCAGCCAGCTAGCATTGCAATGGATCAGCACGGTGTGCTTCATGGCATTTGCTAATGGCAGTCTGCATAAGATCATGCATCTGCATGATGGTACATTTCCTGGTTGTGCTGTTTGGGATGCATGCTGGTGTCCCGTCAAACAATGAACATGACAGCGTAGCACACAAGCACTGTGCAAAAAATGCCGAAAGGTATGGCTTACAAGGATTGATTATCATTATTATTATTACAAGCACGGTGCAATGCTATGTACTTTGCTATTTTTTATAGCTGCTGTCCGTCTCTGTCTCAGGTGGTCCATGGCACGAGCAACAGCAGCAGTTGCATGTTATTTGCGGCCACATTGCATACTGCTGTTGCAGGATTACATGCCCAGGCACCTGCACAATGTATAATCTGTCTGAGGACTTGCGTTTGCTTCGTGCGCATATACGAACACTGACCTGAGAGCAGCCTGGCCTAACCGCCCTGGCTTGCATTGTTGTGTGTGTTGCAGCTTTGCCCTGTGCTGCAGCACACTGTGCATTGTGTCATGAATGGACTTCAGAGTGGCTGACATATACGTGAGATGGAATGCAACCCATTTGAGTGAGTTCCCGTGTTGTCTCAAACTTCAGCGTCCCAAAGGCTGCTGACGGCAGCGCTGGCCCTCACACATTGGAAGTTCGCCCATGTAACTTCATCGGTTTTGAGAGCCGATGACAGGCTCACAGGGCGCCAAGCAAACAAGTGAACCAGTGCATAACAAGTGAACAGACTAGTCACAGGGACGTTCAAGCACTACCAAGAAAACCTCAATTGCAGCTGGCATTGACAACCACAGAATCACCTGCAAAGGTGCTGCAGACGGCCGTGCTTGGCAAGTCTCAAGCGTGGCATGGCACCTGCAGAACATTTTTGCAGCAGAAGCAGGTGCCACTCACGGTGCATCACACCATGGCATCCTGGTACTTTGCTGGTGACAAGCATACTGACACACATACACACAGCCAGCACCTGCAGCTGCAGAGACAAAGCAGCCGGCATTTCCACGCACCCCACACCACAGCATTGCTTGCAACAGCAGCACACTTGTCACAGGCTCACACCGTGAAATGCAAGTTGAAATGCTGTCACAGCATTTCGCAAAAGTCACCCACCCTAGCAGTAAAGCACAGCTCCCGGCAAACTGCAATCGTGTGGCAGCCGCAGCACTGAGTCTCCACTGACTTCCAGCCACAACAGCCATACTCCACACACAGCTGCACTTTGTGATGGTCAAATCGCATCCTGCAGCTGCATACACTCACATCCACGGCGGGACCTGGCTCAGCCTGAGCCTGTCGCTCTGAGAGAATATATCAAAGCTCCCATGATGAACAACCGTATTGTCATCCGAATCCTGCATTTCTGCGACTTGACGCTTCCACCACATCACGTGAAGGTCACCAGTGCTCTACATGGTCACTGTATGGCACAAAACTTCACGTGCCACTCGCCGGCCACCTGCTGCTGGCCACGCAATCCCTACCACATGTTCACTGCCAATGCTGCTGTCCGAGCCTTCAGCATCTCCCGTGCTGCTGGCAAGTTCATCAGTGCAGTTTTGCAGGGGGCATGCTGGGGTTGCTCTCCTGCCTGCATGAGCTGCTCTGCTGCTTCAACACTAATCTCCTGGGCGCCCGGCATGCGGCACAGCTGGTTTACAACCTCACCTAGCTCGTGCGCTGTGCTGTTGTAGCTGTGATAGTCGTAAGGCTCCTGCTCAATGGTTGAGGTGAGCAGGCTGAAAATTGCGCTGCTGTCAAGCTCCTGTGCTGCTGGGACCTCCAACAATCGCATAATCATCATCATGTTACCCATTAAGCCATAGCATCAACGCCAACAATCGCATAATGAGCTGAGCTCCATGCCTCAAGGGTAACTGCTGACTTGCCGCTAACAGCTGGGCCACCAAGCCTGCGCTAAGCGGCTGTGCTGCTGGGCACTGCCTGAGGTTCAACACATGCAGACTTAGTACCTGAGAAGCTTCTGACCAGCTGTGCTGCATTGCTGTCAGCAACAGCTGCGCAACGTGCCCTGTTTTCAGCTGTTGCACTGCCAGTAGGCTGCAAAGCCAATAGAGGCATGCTGCATGCCTTGAGGGAGCTGCTGCCACTATTGATAGCAGCAGCTGAACCACAGCATCACCACTGAGCTGCTTTGCTGCTGGGAGCTTGCATAGCAGCGGCAGTGGGGCACTAGTGTGGCCACTATATGCCTCTATGACAGCCTGAAAAGCAATAGCGTAATGCGACTGGCTACAGCTACTGTTGAGACAAGTTCAGACTATTGTTGACTCTGTTTTGTCGTATTACGGACACACGGACAGAATCAACAAATACTCGCCATCAGAAGCACACAACAACAGGGTGCAGATTTTTGGGTGAGGTCACTGGCCATGTTGCCAGTGGCTCGAACCCTGTACAATACTGCACTGCAAAAGCAAACCATGAGGTCTTGGTGATGAACATCTGTTTTGTCGTATTACGGACACACGGACAGAATCAACAAATACTCGCCATCAGAAGCACACAACAACAGGGTGCAGGTTTTTGGGTGAGGTCACTGGCCATGTTGCCAGTGGCTCGAACCCTGTACAATACTGCACTGCAAAAGCAAACCATGAGGTCTTGATGATGAACACCCAGAGTCAACAATAGTCTGAACTTATCTCAACAGTAGCTGTAGCCAGTCGCATTACGCTATTGCTTTTCAAAATGCCTCTATGACAGCCTGTTGCATGGAGTGCTTACAGCAAGCAGCGGCTGCTTGCAGCAACTGCACGAGGGCCTCAGCTGCCAGCTGCTGCGCAGCTGGCAGCTTGCACAGTATCTCTGTGCATCCACCGTTGTGCTGTACTACAGCTGCCTTCAGCACCTGAGCCAGTTCGTCAGCTGTGAGTTGATTGGCCCCTGGCAGCTTGCACAGTACTACTAGCAGCTCTGCGCAAGAGTTGTTGTTCTGCCCTACAGCTGCCTGCAGCAGCTGCACCACAGCTTCAGCTGAGAGCTGCGTTGCTGCTGGCAGACTGCACAGCAGCTCTGCAGATGCGCAGCTGCCCTGTTCCACAGCGGCTAGCAGCAGCTCGAGTGCTGCTTTGCTGGTGAGCTGCAATTCTGTCTCCTGCATGCTTTCGGACTCTAGCAGTGCCCTGATTGTACTGATGAAGCCAGCCGCTGCCAGCTGCTTGAGTACCTTGTGTAGAGTTGCTACATCTACATGTTGCATGATCTGTGGCATGGTTGTCATCGTGCGTAGTGCCGTAACATGCTGGCGCATTGCAGCGGTGACAAATAGCCGGCGCTGGGTGCTCGCGGTGAAGAACTCAAACTTGTTGACGTGTGTAGCACCTTCATTGCCCAAGAAATCTTGCTGCTCCTGGTACCACTCCTCCAGCAAATCAGCAATGTCCAATGCTCTGTCGTGGCTGCTGCAGTTGATGCCCAGCTGCAGCACACCCGGCAGTTGGTCCACTGTTGTGCGCTGACTGAGATCATGATGTTGCAGGTGAGGCGCTGCCTGCAGCGGCAGGAGCAGCAGAACCCTCAATGCCATTTGTGTTTCATTGGTCATACACACATTTATTAGAGGTAGCTGTATAGTCATACGCGTGTGCGGCTCTCTCATACAGCGTATATGTTAACTTTCATACGCCCCAACATGGCAGCGTGGACAGCCGCTGAGTGCTATAGCACTGACAGTAGCTGCTGTCACCTGCCATGCAGAGAAAGCCCAAGTCCTGCCCACGGTAGCATAAGCAACACAGCACTGCACAGCATCAGGCCTGCTGTTGTACGACAGCACATGTGCGTCCACCCAGCACACACAACAGAACAGCCAACTATCTGGTACATGGTTTGCCGTAATAGCAAACTCACCAAGTCTGATGCGCACATGATGAAAGCCATTGACGGGATGTCTGCCGTCACATCCAGGTTCAGACATGCCTGCACCCACAGCTCCACTCCTGCTATCATCTCGCTTGCTGCTGCACACATCTGCTCAAAGGACACACGTGCACCAGCTGCCACCAGCTGCTCTGTCATCATAAGTGGCACGCCTGGGACATGCAGCAGCAGCTGTGCTGTTGTTGCTGTCTTTGCTGCTGTGGGCTCCACCTGCAGGAGCCATGCCACTGCCTTCATATGCTGCTGTCAGAGCTGCTGCTCTGACTCTACAGCTGGCTTGTCGACTCCTGCTGCAGTAGCTGCTGCCTTGACTGTACCAAACAACAAAAAACAGCATCACTGCGTGCTGCTGCAAGGCTGGCTGTCCTCATCTGGCTGCTGCTGGCTGCAAGACAGGCTATGCCTTGTAGCCCCATGTGTATGCTGCAGTAGCCCAGCACGTCGCATAGAGACGCTGGCTCCGTTTTCTTGTTTGCTTGTGACATCGGGGTTGCTGCTAGTGTTCACTGTTGGTCAGCGCTGGTGTTCTTGTTGCAAGGCGCTGGCGTCGCAGGGTCGGGGCAAGCAAGCTCAGGAAACTGAAAAGCTTGGGCTTTCCAACTACTCAAGGAGGGCTCGCCAGCAGAGCTGGCGCAGTGTTCAAATGCAAATCGTGACGTAGCGGGTTGCAGCTGTGGCACGACTTGACAGAAATTTGTTTAGTTCTATAAAACAGCTTACTAACAGCATGCATAGCAAAATGCCGCTCCAGCTTTAGTGCGCACGATACTCTGAACTTGGGAGAAGTTCAAGCTCAAACTTCTGGTTATTCTGTTACATGCACTGAACTTTGATTGGTGACGAAGGACAAGGGGTTTGTATAATAAAATAGACTTCTTGCATATGTACACCCCTTGCCAAGGGCGGCCTAGGAACACAAAGCTCCCATGGCGCCATGGCCAGCAAGCCTTGTAGGAGCAACCGCACGCAGCTGCTGTTTGTGCAGTCCTGCTGTCATGGGAGTGTACTAAATACTCCAAATATGATAATTTTTAGAATCAATGTGCGCAATTTGCACAGGACATGTCCTGTGCTCTGACAAGGGAATTCAGCTAGACCTGCATGTTGGACTTGTGCATTCCAGATGGTTTGAAGATTATGTGCGAATTTCACAGCCTGTCAGCTGGGGAGTGGTTTTGCAGTTGATCGCCTGCCCCTAATGCCTCAACGGTCGATGTTATCATGTCACTGTGTCAGTCACACTGACTTGCCATCGGCATAGCTCGAGGCACGGCAGTCCAGCATATGGAAAACTAATTCTGCTGAAGAACCGTTGGCGTACAGGCAGCGTGTGTGACACCACCTGCAGTCTGTCAGCAGTTTGCACCCGCCCAGCAGCGAAGACACCCTCCTGCACTCTGTTGCTTCCGCCGATTACAATAACGCTATTAATAATGTGTGCAATAACAATGAAGTCGTGCAAGCACCGTGAGCAGCGCATAGATAGCTTGCTGCACAGCTGCCCCGTGCTGTGCACGGAGCTGGGCCTGCAGGGCCTGGCACGGCTCGCCACAACCAGCAGCGGCCTAAGGGGCGCATGTCAGTCTATTCTGAACCTAGATTCAGCAAGCTGGCTTGCTTCATCATTGGGCATCGACAATAAGGCACAGCGCTTGCAGGCAGCAGCATGGGTACTGTGGGCAGCACCTGCAGGAGCAGCAAATGCAGCACAGGTCCTGCTAAGCGTACCAGAACTGCCTCTGGACTCAGCTGAGCAGCTTGTCTCGGCTGGCGCCCGTGTCTCGTACGCACAGCTGCTGGCAGCAGCACACAGCATGGTGGCAGGAGTAGAGGTGTGGGTGCAGGCACAGCGTCAGCTGGGCATACCCAGCGACATTCCAGCAGCAGCAGAGGCAATATGCTGCAGCAAAGTTTGTGACATCTACGTTAACTGGGTGAGTCAAGTGCTGCTGCTTGCAATACAGTCAACATGTGCCTTGAACTATACAATGGGCCGATGGCGTTGTTGCTATGGCTTAATGGGTAACATGATGATGATGATGACAATGGTGCATGCCATGCAGTGCATGGTGCATGGAGCACGTGCATGCGCAGATACGCAGATACGGCTGATTTATGAGCTAGCACAGAAAGCACAACATTGCACAGGTGCAGGCATGATTTGTGAGCAGTTGCGTGTGATAGCTCACGCCCACAACCTCTGCGATTCCTCGGTGCAAGCTTTGCCCATGACTGCTGCTTCGTTTGGTTTTGTTGCTACTGCAGCCCGACTGCAGCCCGACACTCAAAAAGAGGCGCCAGCAGGAGCTGCTGTTGCTGACCTGCTGCAGCTGGCCATGAACAGCAGCAGCCACACAGCAGCAGAGGCAGCAGCACACCACATCCCAGCAGAGCTCAAGCCAGAAGTAGCGCGCAAGCTGCTGACCACAGTAGCGCTGCGCAAGCATGTCAGCGCTGTGCAGCACATGGCAGGCCTGGCAGTCATGCAGCAGCATGTGGATGCTACAGCACTGCAGTGCTGCCTGCAGCAGCTCATAGTTGGCAGCATATGGCATGATTACTCCCTGTTCAGCTTAATAAATACACCACAGCACAAGTACAACCAACTCCATCCTCAGTCTGTGTACGCGCTGCCTGCGCAATGCCTGCAGCAGCACTGCTAGGCACACATGCAGTGCTGCAGCTGCTGCTGGCAGCTGTGTCGGCGCGAGCTCACTTGAAAGTCATCAGCATGTTGTGCAGGCTGCCAGCAGCACGACAGCTCAGCAGCGATCAAGCAGCCCAGATACTAGAAGCAGCGATCAAGCTGCAGCGGACCAGCTGCGTAGCTGAAGTATGCAGGCGGCTGCCAGCAGCACAACAGCTAAATGCTGATTTGGTGGTACAACTCCTGCGGACAGCGGTTGACCACGGCAGTACATATTGTGCGTTGCTACTGTGCGGCTTGCTAGGCGCACAGCAGATCAGCAGTGACGCGTTGCTGCAGCTGCTGCAGGCAGCTGTGGAGCGCAACTCTTGCGTAGCTTATCTGCGGGCGCTGCCAGCAGCAGCTGGCATCAGCAAGGAACATGAATAGGAGCTGTTGCTGCTGGCTTATGAGCAGCAGATTCCCGTTCATCAGTCGTGGGTTGATTATGCTGCGCACTATGCTGCGAATTACTTGGGCGAGCTGCCAGCAGTGCAGCAGTTTGAGCCACAGGATGTGCTGCAGCTGCTGCTAGCAGCCGCAGAGCATCAAATGAGTCATGGCTTGAAGCTCAGTACGTTGCCGGCAGCTCAGCAGCTGAACAACGTGGACCTGGCAGAAGTATTCGGATTGATGGCTATGCAGCAAAGGTTTGTGCCGCACTTTCTTGCGGATCTGCAGGGACTGCCAGGCACCAGTCAGCTCAGTAGCAAGCAGTTGGTGCAGATCCTGGCAGTAGCGACAGAGCACGACAACGACCAATACATGCAGAACATATGCACACTCCAGGCAGCGGAGAACCTTGAGAATGAGCACATCATGCGGTTGCTGGAGGCAGCTGTGACACCTGGACGCAGCGCATGCTTGAAGGTTCTCTGTGGTTTGCCATCCGTGCATCACATCAGCAGCGTGCAAGTCATGCTAGTCTTGCTGGAGGTGGTAAAGCGTGGTGACAGCGGCTGCTTGAAACAGCTGGTGCTGCTGCCAGCAGTTGGCCAGCTTAACAGCACGCAGGTGGCTCAGCTGTTGACAGCTGCAGTACCGCAAGGCAGCTTTGAATGCATAAGAGAACTGCGCAGGCTGCCCGTGTTGCAGCAGCTTAGCAGAGAGGAGGTGGCAGGGCTGCTGCTGGCAGCTGCGCATCACGGCATCCTCGGCTCTGATTACTCACAGCAGTTGCTGTCACTGCCAGCAGCAGCTGAGCTTGACAGCTGCGATGTGGTACAGTTGCTGGAGGTAGCAATTGGGCAGAAGGATGCAGAGCTTGTGAGGCGGCTGTGCAGTTTATCAGCAGCAGACATGATCAGCTGTGACATTGCTGCGGAGCTGCTGCAGGCAGCTGTCGGCTGGAAGGATGCTGCATGCATACGGGAGTTGTGCTGGTTGTATTCAGTAGGAGAGCTATGCAGTGAGCAGGTGTGCCCAATGCTGGAGCTGGCAGTGAAGCAAGATGACTTTGCGTGTTTGGGTGAAATCCTATATCACGCAAGACACATGCCATTTGGGGTAGTACATATCCTGCCAGCGATAACAGCAGCAGTTTCGTTGGATGCTGCACTTTCTCTGCAGAGGCTGTGCGTGCTAGAGGGCGCGCAGCAGCTCAGCAGGATATGCGTAGTTGAACTGTTGCAGGAGGCTGTGAAAAGCGGCAGCGTCGGATGCGCTGAGGAACTGTGTCAGCTGCCAGCAGCACAGCACATGAACAGCACAGATGTACTGCAGCTCATGCTGGCAGCTGCAGAGTATGGCGGCATGCACTGTATGCTGCAGTTCTGCAGGTTGCCAGCTGCAAAGCGTCTTACCAGCTCGCAGGTTACGAGTTTGCTGGAGGCAGCTGTCGAGGCTGGTTGTGGTGGCTGCACAGAGCTGCTGTGCCGGCTGCCGGCAGCAGCAATGCTTGGCACTGCTGCAGTGGCGCAGCTGTTGCAGGCAGCTGAGCAGCAGGGTAGTGCGGGTTGTGTGGAGCATCTGCATAAGCTGCATGCAAGAGCCTGAAGGGATGCGTAGTGAGTGTAATTCCAGCTGGGGCTCTTGCAACATACGTTTCAACGTGCTGGTGTTGAAAGAACCTTGATCAACACATTGTCTTGTGCGACAGGCCGTCTGATGCTGGCTGGCTGGCAGTGAGCTGCCGTTGAACTGTTGAGCTTGCAGAAGGCCTACTAGGCCCCTAGTCGGGGTGAATTGAGGGCTGTTGGGTGTGTAGGCAGAATCAGGGGCGCTTGCCATAAAGCAGCATGCCGGTGCGCTACTAGCGCACTGAGTCACAGGCTGAATCCAGCTGATGGTCAATCATTGACCATCAGCTCGGATCAGGTGGTTGCCCAATGAGCGTGTCATTGGCCCAATCGAGCGGCTTGAAAGTGGGCAGTGTTCCCAAATGCAACATCCAAAATGTGAATTGTGAGCTGGCTGGCATCTGTTGTCCATGTCCAGTACCTGAAGGCATTGCATAATAACACATCCACTTGATGCCAATAGCCAGATGTGAGATGTGTGATCTACACTTTGTTGCGCGTATCAGGCACTACTGACTGAGCAAGCGCCTTGCAGGTCATGTGATCAGGCAGCGTATGGCATAGCTTAGACCACCGTGTGTGTGGCTTGTGCTTCATGGTGATGGGGCGTATGACAGGTGTCTACTGCCGGCCTGTAGGCGAGTCAAACATGCTGTGTGTGTAAGATGCAATGTAATGAAGATAAGAACAGACAGGTTCATTACTGCTATTGCGGTACTACCAAAGCTCGTCCTGCAGATCATCCCAGATTACATCACCAAGCGGCGCCCCAAGAGGCGACAAATCATTTCTCTGATGTCAATCAAACATGAATCTGCCGGTGACACACCCCATGGGGTGGCCACTCAAGCAGCGAATTACTTAGAAGAAGCCCAACCAACCAAAAGCATGCATGCCACATTGACTACGGCCAAGATAAGAAAGACAGGTTCATCAGCACTAAAGCTCGTCCTGCAGATCATCCCAGCCAATGAGGCCTGCCATCATCTCCTTTGCCAGCTTGCTCATCCGCGCACCAACAGTGCCAGGTGCACTAATCGAGGGGCCCATTAGACATGTGAGTACTGCATCTTGCTGCATTATCTCTGCAATTTGAGTTTCCTGCAACCCTTTTCATCGGGTTTATCCTAGCACCAGCTCCGCAACATTCGCTGACGTTGTTGCAGCTGCAACCTCGGCCTCCAGCTCTTGGATGCGGCTGCAGCTGTGCACACTAGTACTGTCATTTGCCGTGCTGACGCCGCCATACGTGGTGCAATTTACACTACCGGCACTGCGATCGTGTGAGGCTGCTGCTGCAGCAGTGGCAGCCGCAGCCGCCGCTGTTGAGGGGTTGGTAGTTGTCGGCGCATGCATCCCATGTGATGTGAGAGGGCTGGGCCAGAGCGCCCGCACACCAGCAGCGATGCTGCTAGCTGCGCTGCCTGCCGTGGCTGCCAGCGGCTCCCAGACGCTGCTGCTGCCGCCAAACACATCAAGCCCCGCAGTGGTGGGAATACTGCTGGGGGCAGGCGTGCCTGTACTTGCAGCACTGACAGCTGGCATGCCTACTGTTGTAGCAGGCTGCCGGAACGCACCTGGCAAGTTCAGCCCCGCTGCTGCTGCTGCAGATGTGCTGCTACTGGGCGGCGTAGTGGTGTAATCCTCTACTGAGAAGCCTGGGGGTAACTGATCATCTACTGAGAAGCCTGGGGGTAGCTGATCCTGTACTGAGAAGCCTGGGGGTAGCAGATCATCACCAATGTTGAGTGTGGGCCCTCGCTGCGCCCATGCTGCTGCTGCTGGCTGCCGTACATGCTCTCAAAGCCAGGGGGAATGCCGCGCCCGCCACGTGTGGAGAACTGCACACCTGCGTTTGCTGCTGCTGCTGCTGCCGCTGCATGGTGCTGGGGTGGCCGGTGCTCAGGAACGCTGTTGTAGCTGCTGCTCTGGCTGGCTGCCACCTGTGCTGCAACGAGCGCGTCCATGCTGCTGCCGTCCCCGCTCAAGCTGAGTGGCGCAGAGCCGCCAGATGACCCAACGCTGCCATACCGTGCAGCCTCGCCAAGCCCTGCTGTTGACAGCAGCTCAAACAGCAGCTGCTGCTGCTGCTGGTGCATTGGCAGCCCGTAGTGCTGCTGTTGCTGCTGCTCCTGCATTTGCAGCCCATGTTGCTGCTGCTGGTGCATTTGCAGACCATAGTGCTGCTGCTGCTCTTGCTGCTTATGCATTGGCAGCCCACAGTGCTGCTGCTGCTGCTGCTGGGGCATTGGCAGCCCACAGTGCTGCTGTTGCTGCTGGTGCATTGGCAGCCCATAGTGCTGCTGCTGCTGCTTCTGCTGCTGGGGCAATAGCGCAGGACCCATGAGGTCGAGCTGCTGCTGGTGGTTGGTGCTGGTCAGATTGCCATCCAACCCTGCACCGCCAAGGCTCTGATCTGCACTGCAGTAGCTCAACACTCCACCCTGCTGCTGCTGCTGATACAGCAAACCTACGATGTCCAAGCCAGCGTCAACGGTGCCTAGCCCGTAGCTGCCGTTGCTGCCAAGCAGCATGCCACTGCTGATCGGCGGCATGCCACTGATGATCGGCAGCATGCCACCGCTGAGTGGTAAGTCACCTAGCAGCCCAGGCGCCCCGCCAGTAGGCGAGGGCCCTCACGCAGCCTGAGGCAGAGCGCTGAACCCTGCTGAACTACCAGCACTGCACCACTCGCCATGCGCAGGCATGCTCACGCCGCCATGTGCATAAGTGCTGCCTCCAAACATGCCTGCCTGCTGATACTGCTGCTGTACCTGATGGCACTGCTGCTGTCCCTGCTGGTGCTGGTGCTGTCCCTGCTGGTACTGTTGCTGTCCCTGCTGGCACTGCTGCTTTCCCTGCTGGTGCTGCTGCTGTCCCTGCTGGTACTGCTGCTGTCCCTGCTGGTGCTGCTGCTGTCCCCGCTGGTATTGCTGCTGTCCCTGCTGGTGCTGCTGCTGTCCCTGCTGGTGCTGCTGCTGCCGTCCCTGCTGATATTGCAGCTGTCCCTGCTGGTGCTGCTGCTGTCCCTGCTGGTACTGTTGCCCCGGATGAGCAGGTGCAGACGCATCCGCCTGAGGTGCCTGTGACAGTGCAGGGCTGGGGTTGTAGGGTGCAGCCTTAGAATTCAGCTTGTTGCCGCGTGTTGTTGCTGCTGCTGCTGATCCTGCAGGAGGCTTACCGCTGCTGTTGCTGCCATCTTTCGACACAAAACCGCCTAGCCGCGGACCCCAGACAGCTGGCACCCACCGACCTCACCATGCTGCTGCTGATGCGGACCTGTTGCGCCACTGTAATGCACTGCTGATACGACACATGGTCTTGCAGCAGAAACAGCAGCTGCAACTGCTGGCGGTGTGACACCAGCAGCAGTAGCTCCTGCAGAGCCGCGCTGCTGCTGCTGCTGCGGCATTGCAGGAGACTCGCCAGAAGCGCTGTTGGCTGCGGCCTCAGCAGCTGCTGCTGCTGCGGCGTTGTCAGCCCTTGCCTGCTTGGCTGCCTCAGCAGCTGCTTCTGCTGCTGCTTCTGCTGCTGCTGCTGCCTTCTTGTCAGCCTTTGCCTGCTTGGCTGCCTCAGCTGCTGCTTCGGCTGCAGCTGCTGCTGCTGCTGCCGCTTTGTCAGCCTTTGCCTGCTTGGCTGCTGCTGCCGCTACTTCTGCTGCTGCCGCCTTGTCAGCTTGTGCCTGCCAGGCGGCTGCTGCCGCCGCTGCCGCTGCTGCTGCCGCCTTGTCAGCTTTTGCCTGCCTGGCTGCTGCTGCCGCTGCCGCTGCTGCTCTGTCAGCTTTTGCCTGCCTGGCTGCTGCTGCCGCTGCTGCTGCTGCCGCCTTGTCAGCATATGCCTGCTTGGCTGCTGCTGCTGCTGCCGCCTTGTCAGCGCTTGCCTGCTTGGCTGCTGCTTCCGCTGCTGCTGCTGCTGCCGCCTTTTCAGCCCTTGCCTGCTTGGCTGCTGCTGCCAACGCTGCTGCCCATGACCCCTTGTCAGCCCTTGCCTGCTTGGCTGCTGCTGCCTCTGCCGCTGCTGCTGCCGCCTTGTCAGCCTCTGCCTGCCTGGCTGCTGCTACTGCTGCCGCCTTGTCAGCGTATGCCTGCTTGACTGCTGCTGCCGCTGCCGCCCTGCTAGCCTTTGCCTGCTGGGCTGCTGCTGCCTCTGCTTCGTCTTCTGCTGCCCTGTCAGCCCTTGTCTGCTTGGCGGCTGCTGCCGCTGCTACTTCTGCAGCCGCCTTGTCAGCCCTGGCCTGCTTGGCTGCTGCTGCCGCTGCTGCTGCCTCCTCCTTGCTAAGCTTTGCCGGCCTGGCTACTACTCTTACACGCCCTTCCTCAAGCAGGGACGCCTGCTTGGCCGCCCTTGCTGCAGCTGTGTCTGCATTCTCAGGTTTGCTGTTGCCGCCGGTGCTCTGAGCTGCTGCTTTGCTGCTGTGGCTGCTGCTGTGGCTGCCAGCTGCGCTGCAGGAATCCCAGGAATCCTCACCAGCAGCAGCCGCAGCTGCAGCAGCAGCAGCCTCGGCAGGCCCTACGCTGCTGCCGCTGCCGCCACTAGTACTGCCCAGCAAGCCCCTAGCTGCACCTGCATCTGCTGCCCCACCGCTGAAATTAGCAAAGCTTCTCCCGCTGCTGCCGTATTCATAGCGGCCCGTGCCGACCCCTGGCAACACCAGCTGCACTGCTACAGTGTCGCCGCTGCCAGTGTTGTCGCCGCGCCTACGCCGCTTACTCGCAAGATACAGCCCAACGTTAGCGACAGCGCAACCAGCGAGCGTCAGTGGCACCAGCAGGTCATGCATGGTCCAATCTTGCCTGCCTGTATCCCTGGCAAGCCTCGTCATCTGCCACTGCAGCTGCCTGTCTGGCAGCTCGCGCTCCGTTGACGGGAAGTGTTTATGATTATGTTGGCCGTGACCGCTGCGGAGCCGGCCTGAGCAGCCGTCCGCGCCAACCCTACCACCTGCTGCGTCCCTGCTGCTGCTGCCGTCACTGTCAAGACCTTTGCCGCGCTCGCCGCTGCTGCTGTTAGGGCCGTCGCCCCAGCCGTCGACTGCGGCTGCTGCACGCTGCATCTGCCGGCACGCGCGCACACATGCACGGCGTGTATGTCCGTGTAGAAGTAGTAGTGCACGCTTGTCCTGCAAGCTGCGATGATGCTGTCCTGCCAGCACTGGTGATGAATGTCTGTCCGTGTAGAAGTAGTAGTACATGCCTCCAAACGGCGTACTATTGCGGCGCTGTTGTCTGCAGCTTCTGCTGCTTTGGCTTTCAAAATCTTCTGTTGCTGCGAGGTGAGGCTGCCGCCAGTGGGGGGCGGCGTCACGCTGGGCAGTATGGCACGGTTGCAGTGTTTGGAATGATGCGGGTAGGTGCACTTGTGGATACTTGTTGCATCTGGCACGCAGCATTGCTCAACCGACCGTGATATGTGGCACTTGTGTATAACATGGCACCGCCACGGCCACTGCCACCACAGGTGCAATGCTGCTATGTTGTATAGCACACCTGTGCTCGTGCTGTTTGCAATCTTAAAGCCACATACCAGACAGTCACTTGCGCACCACATGTAAACTGGTGCACTGTGCAGAATTGGTGGAGTTTGCTGGGGCAGTGACTCACCATGCAGCCTCCTGCAGCCAAGCGCCCAAGCTAGGTGGCATAAGTCGAGAGCCTGATGCTCTGGCACTTGGTGTCCACACTATCTTCCTCAACGTATTTTGGTGCCATTGTTGACCTGTCCTGCAAGCTGCGCTGATGCTATTCTGCCAGCACTGGTGATGAATGCAAAGCTGCCAGTGCTTGGCGGGACAGCGAGTCACTGGTATCTTTGCGGCAAAGAACGAAACATGCTATTGTTGCAGGCTGATGTAGCGTCCAGGTGTGTGCTTTGTGCGTGTGATGGCGTGTACAATTGTAGCGAATTCTGCCCCAACTTTGAAAGCAGTAGCAGGATGCAGCGCGCAAGCAGGTTACTGCAGCTGGATTGGCATACACGGCCGTGCTCCTACCAACAGCAGACTACAGCAACATTCAAAGACGTTCTTGAGATTTTCAGCGAGCAACACAGCCATGGCAGTCGACGGCAACTTTAAATTGAACTGGCATAACACAGTGTGTTATGCCGAGCTTCACCATTTACCTTCAGCCATGTATGTATGTCGATCTCCTCGGCTCAATACTCTAAGCTTCTTATTGCATCGTCATCTTGAAGAACAGCCTTACCTGCATGCTGCATGCACACAGACATCAATCTACTTGTTGAACAGGACAAGCGCTGTTTGGCCTGCGTCTGCATCGCGGAACTTGCACAGTCCAGTTGAAGCGTGAGAGCGGAAGGCAGCGTGCTGCTCGGCAGCAGAACAGACGCACAGCATATGAGTTGTCGATGACCAGCCAGACCACCAGGGGCCACAAAAGGAAGCTGGCTGACAACAGTAGCGGGCCCAGCCCGTCCCGGGAGCCAAGCTCCTCGGTGGTGGAGGCTGAGGTGAGCAGAAGTGCACAGCAAGCATGGGGCCCACTGTCGTGTGTTCGCCTGAGCTTGCACAGCCCGTGCAGCTGCTGCAGCCATGCGATGCCGCATACCGGCTTTAATATCATGCCATCGGGTCAGGCACATGCATCGGACGGTGCTTGAAGGCAATCAGCGCGCGTTTGTTTCCTCAAATGCCACCACTGTAGGTGAAGGTCCTGATCCAGACTATCAGGGACCTAAGCAGCAGAACGGTTGAGAAGATCGATCGTGCTGCTCTGCGCAAGGCCGCTCATGCTCTAGCAGACATCTGCAAGGGAGGTGGGTGCTGGTGGATGAGCGCTACTGCTGCTGTCCTGGCAGGTCAGAGTGCTGAAGAATGGATGTGCTTGCTGAATAATCGAAGCCTCATCTATATAATCTAATGCTAGTAGCAACCCATCACACGTTCTGGCAGCCTTGAGTTGAGTAGAACAACCGCAGTTGTTTTCCACGAGCAGCAGCAGCAGCATTGTTCATTCGTCACCCAGGGGTTTGGGCACCGGTTGGGCACCCATTGCGCGAGGCACACTGCAGCATCTGGAGATGCAGCGCCCCCAACGCACCAAGTTCGCTGCTGCTCCATTCGTTGTATTGCTGTATCGGGCCACCTGTGCATGCAGGTATGTGCGCCTAGGTATGTCACCTCAGAATGTACTGCTGCTGCTGCTGTGTCTGCTGCAGACCCTGCAGATGAGTTGGTGGAGCTGGTTGTGCAGAATGGCGGTGTAGATGTGGTGGTGCCGCTGCTGACAATCGCAGACAAGGCAGAGCCCACAGTACACCAAAGGTGTGGATTGTGGGGGGAAGCAGCAGTAGCAAATGTAGCAGCAAACAGCAGCTTCTCGCAGTGGGCGCACAACAAGGAAGCTGAGTGTCTGGCTACAACCAGGAACTGACCAGCTTCAGCTGTTTCAGATTAGGCGAAGCGAAGCATGCGCCTGTTGTATAACGCAGCTTATTCTGGGCACGCGGAGCAGTTAGATGGGGCAACAGGCCTGGGAAGGTGCATGCACTTGATGTGAGCATACACATGCTGCCTGCTTCACCCAGTGACGGTCTCTGCTACCATTACAGTTCAGGGAGTGCCAAGTTTCCCGCCCCCTCTCTTGCATCAGCAGGTGCTAGCCCGCAACCATCAGTTGATCACAGTCACCAATAACTCACGGAACAAAACTATGTGCACTCCTTGTGGTGCTGCAGCTTCACTGAGGTGCGCAAGGAGGCATGCTTCATCCTGGGCCTGCTGGCAGTCAAGCCGGAGTACCAGCACCAGATCGCAACAGCACAGGCACTGCCGGGCCTGGTCAAGCTGCTGCAGGTGCGGCTGGGGGCCTTGCGGCAGCTGCTTGCGCATGCCGTGTGCGTTAGTCAAGCATCATCAGTGCATAAGCTTCAGTCGGTAGTGCAGCTTGTGCTGCATACGCAGTTGGCTTGTGCATCGTGAATGGTTATAGTCAAGTAGACGCAGTGTGTGCACTGCCATGCCCTGTGTGCAGTCGCATTCATGTGTTGCATCTCGCTGCGCTGCGGTGCTTCCTGCAGGCGCACAACATCAGCAGCCCCCCAGCAAGGACCGCCTCCTTTGGCACATCTGGCGGCGGCAATGAGCGCAGCGGCAGCGGCGGTGTGGCGAGGCGCGCAGCAGATGCGATCACGAATTTGGCGCATGAGAATCTGGAGATCAAGAACATGGTGTGTGGGGTTTGAGATGGGGATGAGAGGTGGCTGCTGTGGCAGTGGGTGGCTGCTGTGGCAGTGGGATGGATGTGGGTGGTTTCGGCGTATGCAGCATGTATCATAGCAGCTGCAGCAGCTGCAAGCGGAGATCAAGAACATGGTGCGTGCGGTTTGGCGAGATGGAGATGAGTGGTGGCTGCTGTGGGGTTGGGGGGGGGGGTAGCAGCTGGACGATTGTGGGATGTTTCAGCATATGCAGCATGCATCATGAGCAGCTGCAAGCAGGTCACCTCACAAGATCACGATGCACCTGCGCAGGGTTGCAGTTTGGTGTGCAATGGGGTTTGAAATGGAGATGAGAGGTGGCTGCTGTGGCATTGGGGTGGTGGGTTTGGTGAGGGTAGCAGCTTTAGTGATGTGGGATGTTTGAGCATATGCAGCATGATCGGCTGCAGCAGCTGCAAGCAGGTTGCCTCACTAAAGTCACAAAGCACCGGGTATCGTTATATTTGCAGCAACAACTTCAACATCATTTGTGATGCTTGACTGGCGTCTTCTGTGCGCTCATTGCTAAATCGCATTGCTATCCGGTGTTCTTCTGCCCACAGGTGCGGCAAGATGGCGGCATAGCGCCGCTGGTGCGGTTGCTCAACAGCTGGGACCTCAAGGTGCAGCGCGCGGGTGCGGGGGCGCTGCGCACGCTGGCCTTCAAGAACGACGACAACAAGCGCCAGATCGTGGACTGTGGAGCCCTGCCGCTGCTCATTCAGGTGCGCTCGCAGGGATGCGTATATTTGGCAGTGCAGCTGCTGGTTCAGGTGTGGCGATGTACTGGCATGGCATGTTGTTGGGCTGCACAGCACTTCGCAGTCACGCAGCATGCGGCTTGGGTTCTTTCGCACACTGAGGTGCAGCACGTCTTGTGCTGTATACAAGCAAACTGATGTTAGGTGCTTTACCTCTGCTTGTTGCGCTGCAGATGCTGCGCTCTGAGGACCCAGGCGTGCACTACGAGGCAGTCGGCGTCATCGGCAACTTGGTGCACAGCAGCCAGGACATCAAGCAGCGCGTGCTGGAGGTGGGTGGCTGGCAGCGGCAGCAAGCACTCACATCTTCTACTTTTGGCATGCGTAGTTGGCAGAGTCAGAAGCAGATGCTGCTTTGCTTACTTTCAGTTTGTTTGTTGGATGGATGCGTCCTGCGTGTGCTCGCAGGAGGGTGCCCTGCAGCCGGTCATCAACCTACTGGGCAGCAGCTGCAGTGAGAGCCAGCGTGAGGCAGCACTCCTGCTGGGCCAGTTTGCAACGCAGACGCCCAACGACGATGGCCCTGATTACAAGTCGCGCATCGTGCAGCGGGGGGCAGTGCCACCTTTGATCCGCATGCTGAGCTCGCCGGATACAGCGCTCAAGGAGATGGCTGCGTTTGCGCTGGGACGGCTGGCGCAGAACACGCACAACCAAGCAGGCATTGTGCAGGTGCGCAGGGGGCAACGCGTACACTGGGCTCGATGCAGGCGCAGTACTTTGTTCGGCATATCAGCGCAGCAACAGCAGCACATGGAGGTGCAGGCATACTTTGGCCAGGAGACTTCTGTTTCCCCTAAAACTGCCGACGACGCGATGATTGGATGTCTGCTTGCGTGCATGTGCGATCCTACTGCTGCCTGATAGGACTTGATGTGCTGTGTGCATGTGCATTGCAGGGTGGTGGGCTGCCGCTGCTGCTGGACCTGCTTGAGAGCAAGCACATCAACCTGCAGCACAACGCGGCCTTTGCGCTGTACGGCATCAGTGACAATGAGGACAACATCCCGTGCGTCATCCAGGTGGGCCCCACATCACTGGCTTTCTGCTTCACTGCTTCACTGTGTCAGAAGCCGCATACTTACCCGCAGTATATCTGACCTCTGTTGCGTGGCGGGATCGAGCATGTGGCAGCGTGCCACTTGATTGGCTCTGTGCTATGCTGCTTACTCCCGCGCTGCTGCTTGTTGCGCTGCAGGTTGGCGGGCTGCAGCGACTGCATGACTGTGGGGAGCGGCTGACAGTGCAGGCGTCCAAGGTGAGCGGCAGCAGCACATGTGCGTGTAAATCCTGCACACATGCAGCAAAAGGCCATCCTTTTGCATTTGTACATGCATGCTGCACATGCACATGCAGGTCGGCGGCTTTTTGAAAGTGCCAGGTGGAGAATCTCGGCACCTGTTGCTGCGATTGGTGGGGCGTGGACTTCTCAGTGCTCTCATACTCGCGTGGTTTCACCTGAGCAAGCGGACATGGTTTGAGGCAACATCTCTGGATGGTGTGAGCTGAGCATGGTGTCACTTGTGGACAAGCATCTGTGGTCATCACAAGCATGCATGTGTACTCACACGCATCGCTGGGTGTGTGCCCCTGCAGGATTGCGTGAACAAGACGATCGCGCGCATCAAGCAGAAGCTGGAGCGTGAGGACAAGCGCGTGCTCAACCATGTCATCTACACAATGCGCAGCAGCGACAAGTTGGTGCAGCAGGCGGTGAGTCGACTGCGGCCCACCTTGTCTGTTGCTGCTGCTGCTGCTGTTACCTTGCATGCAATGCATGTTATGCGGTCTATGATGCAGCTTGTCCGGTTCGTCATTGGCCTGTGCATGTTCGACCAGAAAGTACTTCAAATAGCACTCACTTTTTGCCAACATGATGTTACGAACATGATGTTACGGAACGTCTGCTTATGTTGTGCCTGTGCATCATATCTTGCATCTGTTGTAACATGCTTGCAGGTGGCCATCAGCCTGGCGCAGCTGGCGCCGACTGGCGAGCTGAAGCAGATCTTTGTGGACAAGGCAGGCCTGGACATTCTGCTGGACCTGCTCACAGACAGAGCGGCAACTGCCAGTGAGTGCTGCTGGTTTACGTTGCAGGCTGCGGTGCCGCGTGTGTTGTGGCTGGGATGGGGGCTAGGTTGAGGTTCTCTGGCTGTGTTGATGGTTGGCCATACCGGGACGAACCTGCTGGACTTGCTTGTTCGTAGATTAGCAACGACCACTTGAGTTGCTGGAATGTTGCGTTGGCGGGCGAGCCACCAGCAGTTGCATATGTGCTGTCAGTTTGAAAAGCAATAGCGTAATGCGACTGGCTACAGCTACTGTTGAGACAAGTTCAGACTATTGTTGACTCTGTTTTGTCGTATTACATGGAAAGCGACGCGTTTCGGGCTCTTCACCCTTCATCAGGCTTCAATCCTGTGAACACGGACAGAATCAACAAATACTCGCCATCAGAAGCACACAGCAACAGGGTGCAGTTGCATATGTGTGTTGTCAGGCGAGGGTATAAGCAGATCCCCGGTTGTCCTCCTGATCATGCTTACATCTCCTGCATGCTGGTACTGGCTGTTGTTGGTTGCCACTACTCACAACGTCTGGTCCGTGCGATCTTTGATGCACTTGCGCGTGCAGAGACACTGCAGGATGGCTCGTCAGCGCTGCTGGAGCTGGCGAAGAAAGTCGCTTACATCTTCTGCATGCTGGTTACTGGCTGTTATTAGCTGCCACTAACACAACGTCTGGTGCAAGCTTTCCTGCTGATGCACTTGCAACCGCAGAGACGCTGCAGGATGGTGCGTCAGCGCTGCATGCTGGTTTTTGTGAGAGAGTAGTTACATGTGGGTCCAGTCACCATCTTAGATGGTATGAGCCACCCCAAATGAGCACAGAGTCAACACGTGACAAAAGGAGATGAGCGCTCGATGCAACACATTGACGCCATCAGATGAGCACAAGTTCTCTCCAGGATAAGCAAGCAATTATATCTGCGGTGTGTCAGAGACACACCCCACTCAGCCAGCAGCTTGTGCTGAAGAAGCACACCAACCGAGAGCATGTTGTCAAGACCTCACAATCAGAAGCAAGAACAAGGGCGACTCATGCGGCATAAGGCGGCAACAAACCAGATCTGTGGCACAAATGCATATGAAATTTGTCAGGAAATGCATATGAAATTTGTTTTTGGCTGTTGTTAGTTGCCACTGACACAACGACTGGCCCGTGCAATCTGTTCCTCTTGCTGCACTTACAACCGCAGAGACGCTGCAGGATGGTGCGTCAGCGCTGCTGGAGCTTGGCTGTTGTTAGTTGCCACTAACAGAACTCCTGGCCAGTGCGATCTGTGCCTTTTGATGCACTTGCGCGTGCAGAGACGCTGCAAGACGGTGCGTCAGCGCTGCTGGAGCTTGGCTGTTGTTAGTCGCCACTAACACAACGTCTGGTCCGTGCGATCTCTTTTCCTTCTGCTGCACCTGCAACCGCAGAGACGCTGCAGGATGGAGCGTCAGCGCTGCTGGAGCTTGGCTGTTGTTAGCTGCCGCTAACTCAACTTCTGGTTCGTGCGATCTGTTCCTTTTGCTGCACTTGCACGTGCAGAGACGCTGCAGGATGGTGCGTCAGCGCTGCTGGAGCTTGCCAAGAAAGTCGCTTACATCCTCTGCATGCTGATTACTGGCTGTTATAAGCTGCCACTAACACAACGTCTGGTCTGTGCGATCTTTGATGCACTTGCAACCGCAGAGACGCTGCAGGATGGTGCGTCAGCGCTGTTGGCTGCGTTCTTGGCTGTTGTTAGTTGCCAGTAACACAAGTTGTGGTCCGTGCGATCTCTTTTTCTTGTGATGCACTTTTTGCAACCGCAGAGACGCTGCAGGATGGTGCGTCGGCGCTGCTGGAGCTTGGCTGTTGTTAGCTGCCACTAACACAAGTTGTGGTCCGTGCGATCTTTTCCTGCTGATACACTCGCAACCGCAGAGACGCTGCAGGATGGAGTGTCAGCGCTGCATGCTGGTTCTTGGCTGTTGCTAGTTGCCGCTAAGCACAACTTTTGGTCTGTATGGTTTTGATGCAACCGCAGATACGCTGCAGGATGGTGCGTCAGCGCTGCTGGAGCTTGCCAAGAAAGTTGCTTACATCTTCTGCATGCTGATTACTGGCTGTTATCAACTGCCACTAACACAACCTCTGTTCCGTGCGATCTGTTCCTTTTGCTGCACTTGAACGTGCAGAGACGCTGCAGGATGGTGCGTCAGCGCTGCATGCTGGGTATTGGCTGTTGTTAGTTGCCGCTAAGCACAACTTGTGGTCTGTTTGGTTTCCTTTTAATGCAACCGCAGAGACGCTGCAGGACGGTGCGTCAGCGCTGCTGGAGCTTGCCAAGAAGGTCAACGCCACCAGCCCAGTGGAGGCGCAGCCGCAGCAGCCGCAGAAGAGCGTGTACCTGGTGAGTGGTGGGTGCAGCAGCGCAGCATTTGTTACTGTGCCTTGCAGGTTGCTGGTGAGGGAGGGCACAGCAGGGCAACGTACACTCCACCGTGCATACTTCACAACAGGGGAACATCAGCTGTGCATTGCGGGTGGGGTGGTTGATGTGTCAGCAGCTGAGCACTGCATGTTACGGAATGGAGGAGGATGTGAGTTGTTGCTGAGCCGCAGAAGAGCGTGTACCGGTTAGTGGTGCGCGCAGCACAATAGTTGCTGTGCATACTGTGCATACAGTGCTGCAGGACAACGTTTGCTGTGCATCGCGAGTGGGTGGCTGATGTGTATGCGGGGCTGAGCAGTGCATGTTCAAAAAGAGAGGGCGGCGTGGGGTGTTGCTCAGCGGTGCGGCGCAGCTTTCGTTGACGCATACCGTGTGCATTTGCAGCTGCCTATGCGCAACGAAGAAGTGTGCGCAGCAGGTACTTGTACGATGCCGGGTGTTATGGCTCAACACCAGGCACTGTACAAGCACCTGCCCCATATAATTGCTTTGCCCTAGTGATCTGATACATGGCTGCCGTAGGTTCAGCATGCATAAAGAGGAGTACATCAACAGCAAGTCACTGGCACCACTAGAGCACTGGCCTGTTGTTATATTAGTCCTATGCATCATGCATGGAGAGGGCTACATCAACAGCAAGACACTGGCACCACTAATCGACCGCATGTGTCGCTATCGTAGTTTTCTGATGCTCATGTGATGTTGCCCATGACGCTGCTGGTGCGCCGCGCAGGGCGAGGAGTACGTCAACAGCAAGACGCTGGCAGACATCTGCTTCCTGGTGGAGGGCCGGCCCTTCTACGCGCACCGCATCGCACTGCTGGCCAGCAGCGAAGCGTTCAGGGCCATGTTCAACCAGGTGGGCGGCTGCTGATGTTGGAGTTCCCGGGTTGACTGTGTGTTTGCATACACCCATCGGAGCTGCTTGTTGCTTGGGGGACAGCATGTGCCGAGGGTCGTCTTGTGCAATTGCTGCCGCACGTTCATGGGCATTTCCTGAGGTTGTCTCATGCATCGTGTGCCGCAGGGCTTCCGTGAGAGCGAGGCCAGCAGCATAGACATCCCCAACATCAGCTACGAGACGTTCACCGCCATGATGCGCTACATCTACGTGGGCAGCGTGGAGGTGGAGCAGGAGCTGGCGCTGCCGCTGCTGCAGGTGCGCTGAGAACACAAAGCATGATTGGCATCAATGAGTCACTTGAGAGCGGCTGGCGCTGCCGCTGTGTATGTGCCTGGCTTGTGTGTTTGTGTGTGTGTGGGGTGCGTGCTGTCGGCGTTTTGCCTGGAGGGCTTTGGTGCGTGACGCATGGTCTAATCAGTTGCACCGCTCCACTCCTTGGTTGGCAATTCCATGGTACCAGACGTTGACAAATCGTTGACAAATCATGGCATGTGTCATGTGATCTGGTGGGTCTGAACCAAACATCTACGTGGGCAGCGTGGAGGTGGAGCAGGAGCTGGCGCTGCCGCTGCTGCAGGTGCGAATGAGTGAATAAGCATGCTTCTGCGTCACTTTGCAGCGGCTGCCGCGTATGTGCCAGAGCTTGTGTGTGTTTGTGGTTGGTTGGCTTGTCGATAGCTCCTGCTTGTTGAAAACTTGTTGAGCAAATAGCATTTGGTTTGGTGGAGCAGGAGCTGGCGCTGCCGCTGCTGCAGGTGCGACGCAGCATGCTCAACATGTTCAGCGTCACATTGCAGCGGCTGCCGCGTATGTGCCTGGGCGTGTGCGTGTTTGTGTGGGTGTGCTGTCAATGTCACCTGGGGAATAAGCATGCTCAGCTCATCTTTCCACCGGCTTATGTTGTGCATTTGCGTTCTTGCACACTGACGACGGCGTCCTCGCAATCTGAGATACGTGAATGCCCTCATTTTCCTGTTAGTAATGTTGCTTATGCTGCTGCTATTGGCGTTGCTGTGCTGCCATGTGCGCAGGCGAGTGATCAGTACCTGTTGGACGGCCTCAAGCGGCTCTGCGAGGCAGCTCTCGCGCAGTCGCTGTCTGTCGAGAACCTGGTAGACGTATGGCAGGCTAGCGAGGCGTACAGCGCACCGCAGCTCGCTAAGCGCTGCGTGCTGTTTGCGCTGGAGCACTGCAATGAGATCATAGCTCAGGATCCGATGGTCACGGGCGGCGCGAATGCAGGCAGCGGCAGCACATATGGCAGCACACCAACTGGCAGCAGCTTGGTGAGTCAAGCGTCGGCGTCTATTCAGCTGGGGGGCGCAGCAGCGTTTGCAGAGCTGATGATCCGTATGGTGCCTGCGCTGCGATCGAGCTTGCTTGAAGATCTGGCAAAGGCAGCGCAGCAGCAGCAGAACCAGCCGCAGAACAACCAGCAGCAGCAGCAGAACCAGCAGCAGCAGAACCCACCTGGGCCGGGTGCGGGTGGTGGGGCAGCAGCATTCATGCAGCAGATGCTGGGTGGGCAGGTCTTGCACCATCACTGAGCAGCTGTGGTGGGGTTCCTCAGCAGGAGTGACATTGTTGCATCAGCGCGGAGCAATTTCTAGCAGCAGCTTCTGGGTTAGAGTGAACGAATTATCATTTGTGCGACACCCAAAACAGTCAAGTTGTGCAAGTTTGCAGCTGGGAGTTTGAACAGCGCTACCGCTTGTTGACAGGCGACACTCCAGCGGCTGCTGCAGGGGTGTGCAGCCGTTGGCCAGTGTTTAGCTGCCTGAAACATAGGTAGCACCTGCATACTGCGTAGAGTCTGCGAGCGTGATGTAGGGTGTGATGTATAATGGTGTACGCTGTCGGGATAGCTGTGCCACTTCAAGCTGGTGACAGCATAGTTGCTGCACTGTTCAGTAGCGTAAAGCGGCAGTGCTCGCTGCGAAGAATTGTAAATTTGAAGAGTTTGATCACTTGGCACGATGGATGTGATGGTGGAAGTTGAAAACGAGTCTTTTGTGAGTCGGGCGGGCGTGACAGACGCGAAGGTGTGAAGCAGGGCTGTCGATATGTCCGAGGCAGTAACATGTGTTCAAGTTCCGATGTGTCAGCTCGTTTTGCAAGCTACGTAATATTTTTGCCGTAGTGCACACTGTATGTAGTCTCGCGTTGCTGCTGCTCCTGTCGTCACATGCTCGCGCACTCCGTGCAAGTGGAACAGTGCAGCGCAGATACACCACCCTTAATGCTGCAAGCAGCTTAGCAAAACACTATTCGTGATCGACAATCCGTGGATGCTTCACGAGCTTGCCCGCTACAAGTTCGCGCGTTTGGACTCCGTTCACGACTGTTCGCAATTGAGGGGCGAAGCGGTGGGCAGAAAACACAGAAGTGCTTATAAGCATGCTTAGGAGTGCTTCGCTTGCAGACAGCGGTGGCATAACGCAGCATCGAAGAGCACAGGAGAGACACAGCAGCTCAATGCCAGGCTGCACTAGTCATCACAGCTGCCACTCGAGGCAGCCAGCAGCCACCGCGAGAGCCCGCAGAAATCATCCAACAGGATTTCAATTGGCCTGCTGGCTGCTGCTGGCCGCTGCTGCTCACGTATTAGCAGAGCCTGCAGCTGCAGCAGTAACTGGCAAGGACAGCACCAAACTGCAGGCAGCAAAGAGGTCGCTGGCGCAGCCGGTGCTTGACTATGAAGCTGAACGCCCTGCAGCTCCAAGAGCAGAATCAGCAGTGCTACCACCTGAGCATCCCATCAGCAAAGTTGTCAGCTGCCTGGGCAGACTGGAGGGGCCCATTTACCCAGCCAACTCTACAGCATATGAAGCGCAGGAAAAGGTGGCCAGGTGCGGCACATTACAGCATGATGCCTTGCGTATGTTGCCAAGCAAAACAGCTGCTGCTTATGTCGAATTGCCGTACGCCATGCATGTATACATGTACAGCAAGGCAGCGCCTTCTCAACACTACCATGAAGCCGACTCCAAATAAAGCGACATGCACTTACAGTACTGCGTGCTCGCTGTCACAGCCTAACCCTAAAACCTTATGTAACACCTGCGCAGGCTGCTCCCATATGAGTTGTGGCAGTCAGAAAAGCTTCCACCTCAGGAGGACCTCACTATCTTCACAACGATGACAAAGGACCGCCTCGACATGCTAGATGCACAGTGTGCTAGCTGGCCTGGGCCACTAGCTGCTGTGGTGTATGTTCCGGTTGTGGAGAAGGCTCAGCTAGTGCAGAAGCCTGGCACATTCAAAGAGGAGCAGCAGGAGGCAGTGCAGGCTGCAAAGGAAGCTGTGCAACTCGTGTTTGACAGGTGAACTGACCTCAGGCTGGTCATTTGCGTCCGTGGTTGTGTGTGTATCTTGGAGTAGGCATAGCTGCACAGGCTGCTTGTGACTCTCACCTCTCCACTAGGCGCAATCAAACATGCTTGCATGCATGCAGGGTGTTAAGTTATGATGTGTTGCGGGACGTGCTGCTTGTGACTGACACGAATGTGAACACCAACATAACACCTTGTCTGCGCACGTTGCTGGCCGCACCGCAGGGCCGAGGCAATTGCTGAGAGCTGTGTACTCACAGTGCTGCTGTCATACGAGTATGTGCAGCCCAACATGAAGGCACTGCTGCCAGTGAACAGCATGCGCAACCACGCGCTGCTGCTTGCACAGACGCCACTGGTTGCGCTGCTAGATGCAGACTTGATGGCATCAGCAAGCATGGCGCAAGGTGAACAATGCAAAGCCGTGCTTTGGTGCAGCCGCTGCAGCTGTAGCTCTCCATTTAGCAGGGCTCTGTATGGTGTCTGCGCAAGCTGCGGCATATGACCTGTGACACATGCTACCACTGCACATTGCCATGCCATGTCAGCATAGTATGCTTGACCATTAGCAGCACAGTGACTGTGCTAGAAAGGTTCAATCACCGTGTGGTGCCGCGGCTGTTGTGATGAGCACTGCTGCCGTGCTGCTGCTGTGTGTGCTGCAGCTCTGGCAGGTACACAGCAGCTCAGGGAGCTGCGTGATATCGTCAAAGGCCAGCCGCACTTCCTGGTACTGCCTGCATTTGAGCCGGAGCCGATCAGGGAGAGGTTTCAGGAGGGCATGTCCAACGCAGCAAAGAACGTAATGATATGGCAGCAACAGAAGGTGGCGTGGTTTGCAGCTGGTAGCAACAAGGAGACATTGCAGGTATGCTGCAGCATGGCGGGTCTTGGATGTGTGTGCGGCGCAGTGTTGCAACATGCATATGGGGTGCACCCGCTTCAGGTGTTCTGGTGTTTAGAGGTTTAAACCTCTAAATTTGGTCAGACGCTGTTGCTGCCTGGCGCTCAAGCTGTAGCTGCTGCCTGTTGCTCAACACCGTTTGAGTCAAACGGTCCAGATGTGGTACCACATGGTCACCGGTGACCATGCATGTATGTTCTGTGCAGTACCATACTGCATCATGATGATGCCGGCTTGTCTGGGGCCACTGACATGTCCCTAAGGATCATCAGTCACACGCACATTACTGAATTTTGAGACTCTGTTGCAACCTGCCAATGCTTGACAAGCAACTGGCCTACACAATTTGAAAAGCAATAGCGTATTGCGACTGGCTACAGCTACTGTTGAGATAAGTTAGGACTATTGTTGACTCTGTTTTGTCGTATTACATGGAAAGCGACGCGTTTCGGGCTCTTCACCCTTCATCAGGCTTCAATCCTGTGAACACGGACAGAATCAACAAATACTCGCCATTAGAAGCACACAACAACAGGGTGCAGGTTTTGGGGTGAG